>CM060253.1:11566600-11593098 GCA_030684275.1 Acipenser oxyrinchus oxyrinchus
AATTTGTGAGATCATGTTCATGTGTGAGAACATAGGACCTTAATGGGTAGATCCTGGGCCTGCTTTTGAAGAAAGTTTGTCCATATTTTATCTGAAAGAGATGTATTTAGTGCAATGAAACTAGACATTTAATAATAAAATAATTCAGAATGTTACACTTGCTTCAAAATTGAGTTCAGAGCTAAATAAAGCCTTCATTCTCCTCAGGGCATATCAACAAAGATGCTCCTTCATTTTCTCTGTTGGATTTTGGGAAATGATTCCATGAAATCACTGAAATGTGGGTTTCTTGCAAGAACAAGCTTGCTTATAATAAAGTAAAAAGACTGGCGTGAACCTACTTAACTGGAGAACCTGTCTTTGCAAGTCATACTGTAGCACAAATTAAGATTTGTTTGCCAAGCTATTCCCTAATACCACTGTTGTAGTGACAGACATAAAAAAAAAAAAAAAAAACGCACAATGCTTAATTTTAATGTAATGTCTCTGGATGAAGTAAATGCTTTGTTGACTGGAACCTTTTAAAATTAATTTTAAGTCAATAAATGTGTTGATGTTTGCTTTTAGATGCAACTTAAGTTCAACTAAGGAGAGTATTTTAATGTTTAACGTTTGATTACTCTTAACTGTTTTTTGTGATTCTAAAAATGACACGAGGTAGCTTTTAAAGAGTGCTGTAACCTTTTTATAAACCTTTAAATATTGAATTAAAAATGTTTTTTAATTTACCTTTCAAAAATTTTGTTGACAGATAAGTAAATTGGTAGGTTAGGTTGAAGGGAACTAAGACAGAGAAATCCTAAGGATCAAGAATCCAGTCACTTATTCACCAGTCACAAACGCATTGCAAGTGAGTGGATTCAACCATACATTTTATTTTATTTTATTGAAAACCTGGACTTATTGGTCACGTGTTTCTGACAATTCTCAAGCAGGCTACAATTACTGTAGCTGTCTCTGCATTCATAGGCGGCTGCATTTATTGAACCAAACGATGTACAGTAAGATACATACACATTTGATTATACATGTATATATATATATATATATATATATATATATATGTATATATATATATATATATATATATATATATATATATATATAATTAAGACTGCCATTTTTTTTTGTATTACTGTTACTAGTGAGTCTGAATACTAAGTTTCATTCATTGTGTTGAGTTTGAAAAATAGTCGGACTGACGGACACAAATAAAAGCTGTAAACCGGATTCATTCTCCTGCATCTTTTTGAGAACTTGTACTGTATAATAATTTATAGCACAAAAGAGACCTTGAAACCACTCAGGGATGCTACATATATTATTTTTTTCTAAACACGCACTTACTATCATACTTATAATCAAGGGGCATTCAATGTATTTCATAAGGTACATTTGCAAAAAAAAAAACTGCACTCTTACTGTAAACTTTCGACGGGAAGAATGGACGTTAAACCTGCCAAGCATTGTCTCCTGACAATGACATTGAAATGCAACTAAATCCTGTATTTTGGACCTTGATGATAATGCAACAGGTTTTCTGCTTTCCTTGCAGACACTTTTTCAGAAGTTAGAAGACCCCGCTTTCACTGAAAATGGAGTGAAGGACTGGAAAAATCTAAAGAAAAAACTTCAGAAACATTCGTAATCTGACACCTCAAACAGTGTTCTGAAAGGTGGCATTTGTTCAAACAGTCAAAGGAAGTAGGTTCTGACTGTAGCGTCACAGTTATCATGTTCTTACAATACGGTGGTGTGTGAAAACAGACAGTATGCTACGAAAATATTTTGCCACAAGTTCTGTAAAATCAGATTCGGATCAAGCTGTTTGTATAGATAACAGCACAACTCCATTGTGCTACAATTTTCCCTTTTCTCCCCACCCCATCACTTCCTTTAGACAGCAGGCACTCACAGCTAAAGATTCAGCAGTTGAGGTCGATGTTCACAAATATACTTGTAACCCCTACCTGGATTATCCATTTAAATGTATGTGCATACCTTCTTGAGTACAGAAGTTGCGTGGCGTCTGATGTTCCAGGGGGTGTATCCTGAGTTCGTACAATGGTAGCAGATGTTGTGGTCCACCTGGTGAAAAAGTGACCCTGACCAGAAGAATCACCCTGGGCTACCATCACGTGTGCCATCACTCGTAATGAATAGGGCCAGACGAGGGGCAAGTGACGAGTTTTATTCGAACTTCAGCCCAACCCTTTACCCTGTAGTGGTTGCGGATTCTAAAATGTTAGTATTGCTGTAAGAACATTTGGGACCACTCTTCCAAATTTTGTGATGCACCCCCACTGGTCATTAACCCCATCTGAAATTTGAATTTTAGGTATTTCAAAGAAATGTTTAGGCCGAAATAACTCACGTGAGGGGGGTTCCAAAAAATCACCCAAAGATATTTTTAGGTTGATGTTGATGAGATCTACAAGAATCAAGCAAAACATTTTGTTATCCGCGGATTTTGGGCAGATTTTTGAATTTGCATGTGTCATGCATTCGAGCATTGCTTATGGCCACTTTGGTGAGGCTAAAGTACCACATAGTCCTAACCGAACTGGCGTTATTCTTCAATTTTGCAGTGTCTGGGGTTAGATCTTGAGTAAAAAGTGACAGGGTGTGCTTCCAGTGGCTCGAGCTTGGAGCTGAGGGGTTATGAACTTGGGTGTGGAACTTAGATTTCTTTCTTACAGTGACACATTTATGGTCTAAGCTGAGCCCAGGGTGGTTTTTCTATTCAGGGTCACTTTTTCACTCTAGGTTGACCTTTGCCATGTCACAGCTTGAAGGGGAAATTATATATATACTGTATATAAAAAAAAGATTAGCATTTGTGAACTCAGTGGGCCCGAAAACCCCCAGGTGAATTTCTCTAGCAAAATCTGTGACGGTCGGGCAACGGCTCTGGTTGAGTTGGTAAGGAATGACCCATATAAAACCCAGGAATGCAATGGTATCAAAACTCAGTATAAATAGAGTCAAGAATACACATTTAATCAACTACTTTTATTGGCATTGCTTATGTGCAGACTGCCATACTAAGATGCATATCACTAGGTGGCTCCATAACTAATCACGCAGTGTGCAAGTAATAAAACTCAAGTGATTTTAAAACACTGTCCTAACGGCAGAAAAAGAAAAAAAAACTATGCTTCACCGAATGACCATTTCAGTGATATTGACTATATATACAAATATCACAAATAAAGTTTTAACAGCACATAAAAACTGTGTCAGAAATACAAACAATCATGCAAACAGTATTTGTAATAGAGATAAATAACAAGATCCTCTATGAAACACTGTAATGCAAATTATGACTGTATATAATACAGAAATAAACAATAAGAAAATTAACAAAATAACTTTAAAGACCAGAAATACATTCAATCACGTGCATTCACTATCAATGATTGCAAAATCGAGGACTCCCTGTTTTTTAAGATGGCACACTTTTTGCTGTTGGAGCGACCCAGTAATGCAGAGTGATGAACACAGAATTGAATTACAAGCTCGGATGAGTTGACGTCAATAAAGTCAGTGCAAAAAAATGTTGAAAAGAACAGTTCTAAATAAACACTACTTTAAATGTTCCTGACTTCACCTTGTGGGCTCCACGTTTTAAACGCAGTATTTTTTATATTATACTGTATATATATATATACATATATATACCATAAGGCCCGACAGGGTGTCCATATACGTCGAATATACGGATGCCTCATGGCATTGTGAGGCACAAAACGAAATCCGAGAAGTCTGTATATTCAACGTATATGGACGCCCTGAACGGCCTTATTGCATATATAATCCAGGTCAAGCTGTGGATTTGAAGAAAAAAAAAACATAGATAATGTTTAGGGCAAAAAAGTATTAGTTTTATTTATTAAATATCCTTACGCCAATAAAGTAGTCCCATTTATAACTTTGAACTGAACACTAAGTTAAGATGAGTAAATTAATTTTGCAAAATAAATTACAATGCACTCTGTTTATAAGAATCACATCCGTCCTGGATGACTTGATTCTTATAAGCGGTAGATTCTTAAAAGCGGACCGATATGATTACAATTAGCAAAAGCATGCCTCCCCGCAACAGCAGTTTAACCATTAGCGGTCCATTTATTCAGCGCATCTCAGGCGCGTCAGGTCCAATTTATTTTCACATGCGCAGTTTATTTTACACACGCTGTTTAAAAGTATTTTTTCACAGTAAAACAGGTTTAAAAGGCACTGCATATCAACAGGACACTCAGTACTGCATCTCCAGCCCTGCCCCACCCCTTGTTCTCTGTATTTTTTACATACCTCTTCATAGTCGTGCATACCGATAAATCATCTCCTGATCACTCGTTTTATCACCAAACTCCTCAATAATGCGATCCAACTCATTATTTTATTAATATAACATCTCAAAAAGCTCTGAAAATGTCTGTGATATTCTTTGAGCGCTGGATGCGGAAGCAGCTATCTTGTTTGTTTGTGGCCGTGTTATCTCTGTGGTCCCGGGGCTATGTGTATTGCTCAGATCCGCCCCCTTTTTTTTCAGCTTCTCTCGGCTCCTATCGGTCTCACTCGGCTATCGAATGGTTTTCTCGGCTTTTTCCGGAGAAAAAATGACTAGAGACCTGCGCTTTACGTCTTTTTGATGATGTCAGACAGGGTCCGACATTGGACCGGAAAGGGAAATTTGTAATGTCGGACCTGGTCCGACATAGGACCACAAAGGGTTAAATACACTATACAAACATCAATGGTGCTCAATCACTGAGGACAATACATCAAAACAATCAAAACAAGTTCTCGTGGTAAAGCAACTTATATTATATGATATATATATATATGTTATATGATCACGATTATGTTTACTCAAGGCTGCAGAATCCTATTTTACTAGAGTATACTTGAGAAGCGATCATCTCGTGAGGGTGCCTAGTTTATCTGCAGTGTCTTGTTACATGTAATAGCCTTTGAATTAAAATAACATTACAGTACAGTAATTTACTATCATGACTACCACTGCATTTATGCATTTGTGGCTTGTTTTTTTTCAGTTGCGATGCGAATCTCACAGTCTTTCACTAAGCGGAGATGCAAAGCTCGAACCCCTCCCCTCCCTCCCTCCCTGCAATCCCCTTCCTCTACATGCATATCACACAATAACAGTGCTGTACTCACTATGTATTCAATGAATGTGCAGTCACTTTATTAAAACTAATTTTCACTAACAGAGAACAAAAAATACCTGCACAATGCAGTCGTGCGTCTTTCTTTTTCCTGCCATGTCGACACACATAAACTGCATTCAAAAACAGCTTTATTGGTTGTCACATCATTGCACGTGATACATTATCGTATTCCATGCAGTCAGTTTGCCCTGAAATGATTCTTATAAGCGGATTGCACTGTACATCTGTATATTTGACATTGTGGACATTGCCATTAAAAAAATACACCAGGGGACAGAGTTGAGATGGCAGAGTTAGTATTGTTCCATGTCACTGACAGTGCAGACACACTGTTTGAGCAGAACAGACGGGAGGAATAAAAATAAACACAAAAACGTCTCGGATTTCAGCAATTTTTGTATATGGTATTAACTGAAACAGATAAAGCATGGAAGTTCCGAAGCCTTGTGCTGAGTAATAAGAAAATAATGAATCCACAGGATCATTTTTTACTCACTGTCTTTAATCCAGGAAAAACAGTATCTGAATTTTAACATGGAATTCTCTGCGATTCAGTCTCTGCTGTAATGTACAGTCCCAATCTTGCAGAGTGCACAATAACCGCGTGGGGAACAAGTCTTGGTGATTAACTGCAGTTGAAATGGTGAGCGCAACCCTGCTTTTAATCCCGGAAACTTTAATAGTGAACTCTATTTTTTTCTAATCATTACTTCTTCCTTTAACTATACTGGGATTACGCTGGGTTTGGTCTCCCTACAACTGTATAGGTAAAAGAATTCTGAACAAAACACCCCCATTTATATTTTTGTGCTGTTGAAGGCAGAAAAAAGAAACTCTGCAACAGCTGGTGTTCTCACTCTGAAACTGCTGAGGCAGCAATTGCATGTGCAACAGATGTACAGTATGGGACCAAACAAAGCATATTTCTGTGATTTAATCTCTTCTGCCTTTCTTTCCTCAGCCCTCACAGGTTAATTTCCACCAGTTGCCATGAAGAGATTAATTAGAGGTCTGTTTTATTACATTATATAGTAGCCTCATACCTGTTAAACGTATGGAATCCTAATACAATGTTGCTGCCTCTAGATAGTGCAGCTGGCAGTGCAGATTACCATATGATCATTTCCAAAGCACAGAAAGAAGAAGCAGCCTTAAAACACAAGGCAAGTAGCTGTTTCTCAAAGCGGCCATGGCCAATTGTAGACATAAGCTTAGCGCCTGCATGAAAACAGCAACCAGTTACCGGGTTTATTGTCAAATTTCTCTTTGCAGCTAAATGGGTTCCCCCACAGTTGAATGATCAATTTAAGTGAGATTAATTAAGTGTAAAACCAGTAGCATCTGTGAAGCAGTTTATTTGGCACAGTGAGCCAGAATCTGCTGGTACAAATCAGCTGTCATTACCTGTTTTTTTTTCACACCTGAAGCCAACAAACATAATATCATTTATTGCAACATTATAATAGTTCTTAGCTTTTTCCATATACATTGTTGAATTTAAAAGTATGTGCAAACATATTTTACTTTCCACAAATAAAAATTGACCAAGTGCAATAATAAAATAGATAACGGCAGCTGGTTTGCACCAGCAGATTCCGGCTCACTGTCTAACAACTATTGACTGGTGCTTTGAACTTAAATGCATGTGCAAAATCACTGTAATATTATTACCTTACCTTGGTTTTCATTGGTAATTAGATTTCCCTGGCAGTCTCGGTTACTACGTCAACATAAAGCTCAATCAAATTAAGGATTTAAGTTAGCTTATTGATAATCATTTGGGTCAAACTAACAGCAATGCAGCAAAGTTAATTCCAACCTATATTGGAATATATGGCTTGATAGAAAGTCAAAGTTCAAGATCAGCCTAGTAGCTGAACTTCAAACATTTAAACATGTTGGGCCATATTTTGAAAAGCATTTACTCCAGTCTTTAATTAACACCTATTTTTTTAAAAGAGGGGAAACACCTGTTAATTTCACAAAAATAGAACCAAACAACTGAGTTTTATACTATATGTGAAGTTAAAAACTCCCAAGATGTTTTGCTACTTATTTTGTAACATTACTTGATTTTTTAGGAAAATAGGAGTTAATTAAAGAATAGAGGAAACACTTTGAAAATATAGCCCCAAACATTTTAGACAAGGGCCCTATTCAGTAATAATACCCATGCTGTTAGATACAAAGTAATGTTTATATAGATATAGACACATGGATATTTGATGAAATGTATAAATTGTGCGCCTTTGGGCCTTTTCAAATAGGATGACAGATGTAAAGGCCCATTTACCCCTGATCGCTATGGAAACCTGCAGTGTTCAATGAGCAGAGTGCCCCAGGGTGTTACATGGCTTTTCCTATTGAATGATGTGCACGCAAGAGCGCTTCCTAACAGTCACGAGACAAGCTCTGAGCTGCCTCACCTGAGGTTCAAAATGGCTGACCTGCATTATCAGTGGGGTGGCTGCAAATTGATTTTTTCAAATATGGATTTGCATGACCAATACATGTGTGATAAGTAATATTTTTGTTGTCATTTTGGCTTTTAAAAACTGGTTATGATTTTTATTTTTATTTTTTTAAAGTGACCACTGTATTAGAAAAGGAAACATTGACTAATTGACTATTTAAGATGCTAAACCAAAAAAGTATCAGTAACTTTATTACAAAAATACACTAGTAGCGCATTTATACAAAAATTGCAAAACTCTTTTAAAGCAATTGTTTAATACACAGTAATACCTTGCCTGCTGTTGTGAAACTGCTCACTCCTAACAGACCGTGTTATAACTGCTAACGTACGTTACGGGGCGCCACGAGAGAGTGCTGTGCTGATTGAACGCACCCCTCATGGGCTCATACTGACACTAAGCTTAAGCCTGATTGTTTTGATATTTTTATTCACACATCCTGGAATGAAACTTAATGATCTCATCAGCATTCTCCAAGAGAAAAGAGGATTTGTAGCAACATCATCAGTGTATCCAAATAATCCCCCGGAGGTGGGAACAGAAAACCAGCAGTGTTGTTGCAAGAGGGAGGACTGATCGGGAAAGCCAAAGTGTTCAAACAACAAATCCTATTTTTCTTCAAAACTGTTGCTGAGAGAAAAGACAGTGATTATAAGATGGGAAATTTGCCTGCAAATGAAAAAATGGAATTTGCTCTAGAAATGGTTTTACATTTAATGGAATTATCATTGGTTGTGTTTGCAAAAATGTATTTTTGCCACTATCTTATTTTTCTATGTATCATAACCTATGTAGGCGTATTTTGCATCCATTTTTTTATTGAAAGGGTAGGGTGACCAGACGTCCCAGTTTATCTGGGACAGTCCTGGTTTTCTATTAAAACCGACATTCTGCTCAAAATCTTTAAAATGTCCTGGTTTTCAGACACTTCATGTAACGTGACACACTCTAAATACAGAGTCAGAAATAGGTGATATTAAAAGGACAACAAAAATATAACTTATAAATATGAATAAGTAGATGGGTTTATACCTTCATTGAGACATGCATTTGGTTCACTGCTACTGAAGTTAATGCTGAGACTGGTGACACTGATGCTACAGATGGAACTGGTAAGAATGGTGCTGCCACTGCTGGAACTGGTAAGACCGGTGCTGCTACTGCTGGGACTGGTAAGACTGGTGCTGCTATTGCTGGGACTGGTAAGACTGGTGCTGCTACTGCTGGAATTGGTAAGACTGGTGCTGCTACTGCTGGAATTGGTAAGACTGGTGCTGCTTCTAGGACTAGTAAGACTGGTGCTGCTACTGCTGGGACTGGTAAGACTGGTGCTGCTGCTGCTACGACTGGTAAGACTGGTGCTGCAACTGGTAAGACTGGTGCTGACACTGCTGGGACTGGTAAGACTGGTGCTGACACTGCTGAGACTAGTAAGATTGCTGATTCTAGTACTACGACTGATAGGACTGCTGGGATTGTATGATGCCATGATCAAAAACACTGATTTAGAAAGCTTTACTTTAAATATAAAATGTGCCAATCCTCCTATGGCCTGATCTATTGAAACACTGTAACACTTCCTGCTGGGTCACCCCCTTGTCTCTGTGGACATATAGCAGGGCAAAGCCATTCAGTCTATTTTCACCCATCCTGCTACGAGACCAATCAAACATATCGAATCGATGCACTTTTTACGTTATGAAGCACAATATTTACTCAGTTATGCCTGATTTTCTTTCTCTTATAGTGTCACAATTTCTTATGAAGACAACAGTAAATAATGTAAGTAGTCACGTAATCAGCGTCAAACTGAACGAAACTGAATAAAACTGAGGTGAAAGAAGGTGCTACGACTGAAGTCAGTTACAGTAGCGAGTTAGGGGATTGCAAGAGGACGCCAACAACACCCTCTTTTATTTAAAAGCACAGCTGGTGCAGCACCACGAACAGCAACAACAGCACAGTAACACACCAGACAGCAACCAACTACCCACCGAGTGCTGCGGCACTCACAGATATTTACACAAAGCGGACCAACTGAAACCCCCTAAACGGCGGGCTGGCGCACTGCCAGCTACAGTTCCAGCTTCCAGGGCGGGCTGGCACAGTGCCAAGTAGGGGAAAGGTCACAGTGGCCCAGTGCTTTAGCAAGTCGGTGCGCTAAATACACATGGCCCCATGCATTAGCCAGTAGACAGTACTGTATAATGCTATAAACATACGCCAGGTAGGGCAATACTTGGACAGAGCACAGTGTGCAGTTAAAGTGACGAGAAATAAATAAAACCATAAGCAAACTCCGCTGCCCGGTTTACACATTTTATACAACACATCAGTATTAAAAACAGTACTTCCTTGGATTTTTTTTTTTCTCTAAATAATAATATACATGTATATATTTTAAAAAATGTTGTCGCCAAACAGTGAATGTATGAATAGAATTACCTCCAATTTTTCTAGCCCTTTGCATTGGGGCCATCGCTCAAAAATACATTACATGAAAAGTACTAAAAACTAACAGCTATTAGGCCTGATCGTTATATCGGGACAGGGAGAGGGGGAAGGCGTTGGCATTGTGCACAAAAAACATTGATTTATCGTATATATAGCTAAACATCACACAGCATAAAAACAATATTAATATAAGAAGAAATAAAATCACTAAACATTGTTACCTAGAGTTGGCTTCTTCTGAAACCTTACCGAACCGTCAACTAAATAATATACTGGACTACTAGCTGCTCCAGGGCCTGGTTGTACTAAAGAGAACAAAAATTGGGATCGGATTCGAATTCACTAAGCGGATCTGGATCAGGCTCCACTGATCCCTAATCTTGATCCTATTCCGGGGCTACACGCGCCGTAACTAGGGAGACTGACCAATGAGAAGCAGACATGTCTGTGTGGCGCGACTGATAAATGTGTATACAGCCTGAGATCACAGTAATGTTTACAAAGAAATGGCAAGTTAAAAAAAAGAATATAAAAACAATAAAAGTGGGCACATTATTAAAAAAAAATTAAAAATTGATATATTTTTGTACTTTTTCAAAAATGTACCTAGTCGATTTTTACCGAGGCGCCGCCTCTGCTGCCCCAATGTACGCTACACCCCTGGTTTAGCATTGTGAGCATTATGATGAGTCACAATTCCATCTTATAGACCAGTAGCAGCAATTGGTACTCAGACAGCAAGCCAGTGAAGCTTCTGGGAGTCAGGATGCTTTAAAAGAAAATACTGTTTTTCTTTTTTTTTTTCTTCTGGAGAAATGGAAGTATAATTGTCTAAAAAATCTAAATGTTCCAAATTGTTTTTCCTAAAAGAACTTGGAACAATGTTTACTGCGTTCCTTCAACAGAAAGTGCACAATGGAAAATAGTGAAAAAGTGAAAAAAATTATACAAATAATGTATTTTATACAGGAAAATGTGAGCTCTATGAAGTGATACGTATATATCAAGTTACATTTACTGCAATTATTGCGTTAGCTCTGTGTACTTCAAGTTCTGCGTGTGGCATTAATAAAAAGCAGAATTTCCAGCCTGGCTTTTACTTTACTCTTTGGGAATAACAACAAAACATAAACATGAAAACACATGAAAGAACTAATATTTTATGTTCCAGTTAAAGGGTTAATACGCATCATACACATGAGAGGAGTCATACGCAAAAAACACTCATTATCATATAATAGACGTATCCCCCCCCCCTCCCAACTCAACACGACACGACCATCACGACAGTAAAAATAATGTTAGTGATCAGCAGATGTGTCAGCCGCACGAAGAGCACAGCGTGTGGTTTTCACTAACTCTACTGTGCAGAATAAATGATTTTTTTTTTTTTTTATGGGTAAATATCGGGACTTTCTTCCTATGCATCGGGACGCGGGACATTTGCTAGGAAATTGGGACTGTCCCGACCATAATGGTCTGTTGGCACGTATGGCCTCTCAAAGCAATAAAACTACAGTATCAGAATCCGTTGTCCTGGATGTAGCCATTTTTGTTTTGTTCTTTTATTCCTCTAAAATTTTAAAGGTTTAAAATATCCGATTTTATAAGATATTTGTTCCAAATCCATTGTCTTGCCATTGCTATATAATGCTATTTTCAGAATAGTTTCATTATGGTACTGGTATAATGGTAACCCTTACAGAACAGGTATACAGTCAATTCTCATTTAAACAAACTCAGATTAAACTCATTACCTGATACTACACATTTTCGATATATTCCCTATCAAACTTAGCAGTCGCTTATTGTAAATTAGTTCTCATAATATGAATTCACTTAACATGAATTTCCTGTTTGTGTGAATTATTTTGGAGCCCTTCAAATGTAGTTTGAACAGCTGAGTGTAAAGGATATTGAGAAATGTATTAACTTCAGATGAGTGCCTCTTTACTGTATTTCAGTGCTGTTTTGGGACTACTGATCCTGTGATGCATTTTGAGTTGCCATAGACACAGTTTTTCGAGTAACAATAGTACTCTCACATCAATTAATTTTCCATGAAGCAGCACAAATAATGTGCATTATCCTTGCAGACAAAAGTGGAGGTACTGGAAGCGGGGGATAATCCTCCACTGTACAAGAAAAAAGATTTAATTCCCGCAAACACTTTGACAACCATTCTGAAACCTGTGATACAATAACTCAGGCCTATGGAAGCAAGTCGTCAGCGTGTCCGATTTGTTCAATACCTCATGTTGAGGATGCCTTGCTTTTGTGGTTTAAAAATGCCAGAATAGAATCAGAATGGGACATGCAAATTTCAAGTGCAGTTCATTTGCAATGTTTAAAAGTTCACTTAGAACTGTATTTTCAATAAAATGCACAGTACTTTCAAATGTATAATACTTGTCATTGTACTGTAATTGAATTTTGATTTCAGTGGTACTGTAACTTCAATAAAAACTGACAGTATGCATTTGGCTTAGACACCAGATAATAGGAATTACTGATAAAATGAATTGTGTTGATGGTCCCTTGAAATTTGTATTAATGAGAGTTGAGTATTTTAGTTAGTTCATAATATAGTCCTGTATGTATATCTCACTTTCTCTTCAAACTTTTTATGTGAACCTGTATAATGTTTAAGAAGCACAAGTACACCAATTCAGTAAATTAGGACAAAACGGGCACACAGAAATTTAAAGAGCATGATTTTATTTTTATTGTTGATTATGTGACATGAAAACAGGCCAATGTTCCAAAAAACTTAATTAAATGTTCAGAATGTTCTGGTCTATTTTTATTGGTTTCTTGTTGATAAAAAATGTTTTTAAAAAAATAAATAACTGGTTCCATTAAACATAACTGCTGGAGTTTAGATTTTGAGTGGAATCATCATGATAAAGTGTTTTTCTATAACTGTAAAATTATTAGAGCTTAAACATATTAGGATGTTTATTGATTCTGCACGGTATCTAATACAGAAATAAATTAAAACTGCAGAAAAGATTATATGTGGATGACGTAGTAAGCATTTGTTTGCTATTACTAATGCGTTTTGTAGTTTAATATTAAATCAAAGAGGTGTAACACAGAGTTCAAATATCCTCCATGTGACAGTCTTAGAAAACAAGCAGCCTTTTCACAGTAAGGGACTGAGTAAGCTAATACTCTCATTAATAAATAGACTACCAGTAAACGATGCTGTGGTAATACTAAACAGACAAAGCCATACTCCCTCAGCTCACTTTAGCAGAGCTCTCCGTTATTGAAAACAAAAACAAAGTGGTTTCAGGGATTTATGATGAGGTGAATGAACCAGCAGGCTTGTCATTTTGTGAAGTGTGAAGAAAGGTCTTAAAAAGAACAAGCAGAAGGGCTAAAGGTAGTGTAATGGATACTGTTAAAAACACAGGTGACGGTACATTAATGATCTATGTTAATGATGTAAACAGTGGCTGATCTTTACATGTATGTCCCAAAACTCACAACCCTGCTCTATTGCAGACATTGTGTTACTGGATTTCTATTGTAAGTAGCTTAAATTTAAATGTTCATTGTTTTTACTGCACTCTTACCTTTCCATGTTTGCAATCATAAGTGGGGTTTTTTTTCATCAAAATAGTAAAATACAGTAGGGTTTTCTCATTTTGTTGTCTTTTTATAAGGTGCTTGCCCTGAAGCTGTTCTTGTTGTCAGCCATATACATCTATTAAATTGACTAGATCAGCCAGACTGTTGTTATGTTAGTAAGTGAACACTGTATCTGGATCGAGCTTCCTTTTCTATGGCAATCCAGAGTAGGTGTTCAGGAGATGGCACTGGTGGCTAATAACATAACGACGCAATCACTTTTATGTTTCAGATGTCTATGGCTGGAATCCAGAATGGATGAGCAACTTCTGAACTCGAGTCAAAGCACTGTACAAACACAATCAGAAAACATCTTACAAAAAGTAAAAAGACAGTAAAATAAAATATGAAAATATAATCTGAAGCTACTTAATAAAGAGGGTCAATTAATCATCCATAGGGGGAAATACTTGCTCGATTCGCTTTCTCATAGTGCTGTTTAGATCCGCAAATGTTTAGATTATTAAAATATATCTGTAAGGAGCTGCTGGGTAGGCACATCAATGTTGTTAACCAGAGGTGGAAATTGTTTTGAAAATTGGTGCTAAATTGTTTTGAAATTTTAACACCAGAGAGCCTACTGGTGCTAAATTATCAAACCTTGTCTTAATCAAGCCCCTCTTCCCATGCTCTTCAATGAGTTTTTAGTGTTTTGTGTTACAGTAAATATCTGCCACACGACACAAACCTTCTCTCCTGTGTATGTGGATGAGTGTATGTGGGTGATGTAAGTAGTCCAGACCCAAACTATCATCATCTATGTTTCCTAAGGAAGCCATTTTGAAAAGAGGTTTGTAACAGATTATAAAGTTATAAGTGTAAAAAGTTGTCAGGATGTTAACAATGAAAAGAAAAATGACAGGTCCTTTACTTAAACAGTTGTAGCAACATGTGGGGATGTATAGTGCTGTATTTTTGGAACCACGCTACTTACTATTTAAGACAGCAAGTTAACATTAACAATGGAATTCAGTGTTCGTTGTGACAGCAAAGATCACAGGTGGCGTTTATTGAATACCGTATGCCTTAAATACTATACTCTTTAGACACTGTAGCGAAACTATATCCATGTGGGGGTGTGGCTTGAGGAGGCTCGCGGAAGTGGCAGAGTTTTTTGCCACGAGACTGAGAGCTGTTAAGCAGTATTATCTGTGTTCAAAAAAAGTTAAACTAAAAGAATTTTATCTCTGTGTGGCAGGATGGCTTGCAGTGGTGAGGTGTGGTGACGTCACGGACCAGGAAGTAACTGAATCAAAACAATGGATGGGCGGGTGAAGCTGAATGCTACGGCACTCAGCTGGATTTATTAAATAAACAAACCAAAAACAAAAGATTTAAACAATAACAAAACACAAAACAAAAAGGCGCGATGGCCAAACAAACAGAAACAAGTATATTTTTAAATATAGCAATTGTTCTTTTTATATTCTCCTCGCTCTCTCTCCTCTCTCCCATGTTCTCCCGTACTCTCCTCTGTACACTCAACCCTGCAGCACGGACAGCTGCAGGTTCTTATACTCTGGCCGAGGGGTTAACTAGCTGTTAAGGATGCATGACTGTCAGCTAGTTAAATAAATCAGTAGCTGATCAGCCACGCATCCTCACAAAGTTTTTATAAATACAAAAATAATAACAAAAGACGCGGCGCTTTTATCCGCGCCGCAAACAAATACAAATAATAATAAATAAATACATAGGGGCGGGACACTCCGTCACACTCTGGTTTATTGTTCATGACATGGTGTCAGAAGTAAACGCTTTTGTTTGGCAGCCTAACTGAGTGAAAAAAAAAAAAAAAGCATGTTGAAATTTCACCCACCGGAGAATTTTGATTTCACTCAGCCGGCTTCATGGCCTATCTGGAAGCATCGCTTCTCAAGATTCCGGATCGCCACTAAACCCGATAAGGAAGAGGGTGAGATACAGGTCAATTCCCTTGTATATGCGATGGGCAGAGAAGCAGAGCCTATTTTCAATGCTTTTGCGTTTACCAATGGCGAAGACGCTGATGTTTACGATATAGTAATTCAGAAGTTTGATGAACATTTTGTGCCGAGGCGGAATATTATACATGAAAGGGCCTGTTTACATCAGCGCCGTCAGACAGTAGGGGAAACGGTGGAAGCATTTGTAAGGAATTTGTATGAGCTGGCTGAATATTGTAATTTTGGTACCAGCAAAGAAGAGCAAATACGAGATAGAATTGTAATCGGCATTGCGGATAAAGAGGTCTCACAGAAATTGCAAATGGAATCGGAGCTGACGCTAGACAAGGCTATACAAAAGGCTCGGAACTCAGAGTTGATAAAAAAGCAGAACACAGTTCAAGCAGCGGCTAAAGATGTAGATGAAATAGCGCATAAGCATCCGCAGTTTAAACATAGCAAAAGCCAGAGAGATAGGAAATGGCAGGGATCTCAGTACAGTAAACCCAAACACAAAGGCCAGAAAGAATGTACGCCCCCTGCTGGAGCCATCGGAAATTGACGTGAACAGTCCTGGTGGAAAACTGAAATGTATGGGAAAATTCTTAGCTCTGACACAGTATAAAGGAGTAGAATACAAATTCTGGATTTTCGTCATAGAAGGAAGACATGTAAAATGAAGAAGTAGAAGTGTTGCATGTAAAATGGGCTTAGTATACAGAGCTGATGCAATCAATGCTGATGTATTTGGAGATATTTGACTGTTAAACTGTGAGCCTGTGAAGATTGAACTGAAAAGCAATGCAGTTCCCTATAGTGTAACCACACCACGCAGAGTGCCATTTCCAATTCTGCCCAGTTTATCATCCATCATACACCCAATGACTGACCTCCTGAAAAAAGATGCAGCATGGATGTGGAGTCATGCCCAGCAACAGGCATTAGACAAAGTTAAGGCTATGTTAGTAACTGCTCCTGCTCTAGCATATTATGATGCATGTAAACCCACAGTGGTAAGCGCGGACGCAAGCAGCTTCGGTCTTGGAGGAGCACTGTTGCAGCACCATGGAGACAGGCTTATCCCAGAAGCTTTCTGCTCCAGAACATTAACAGAGGCAGAGAAAAGATATGCCCAGATTGAAAAAGAATGTTTGGCCGGAGTTTGGGCCTGTGAGAGATTTGTTCGCTACCTGCAAGGCTTAGAAGGGTTTTGTCTTCAGACTGATCACAAACCTTTAGTGCCATTGCTCAACAGCCACGACTTGGACAGAGCACCACTGAGATGCCAGCGTCTGTTAATGCGTCTCATAAGATTCAATGTCAAGGCAGAGCACGTTCCAGAGAAAGAACTTATCATTATCAAGGAACCCTCTGAAGGACACTGAAGTTTCAGAAACTGCAGAAGAGGTTAAAGCATACATACAAGCCGTGGTGACCAGCAAACCAATGTCTGGACATAAGCTGGAACGGATAAGAGAAGCAACACGAAGTGACAAAGATCTCCAGATGGCAGTTAACTACACCAGTCAGGGTTGGCCTAGACATTTACAGCAGGTCCCCTATGTCTTGAAAGGACTTTATGCTGCACGCGCAGAACTATCTGAAGCAAATGGATTACTTCTTTATCAGGACAGGATCGTTATACCAGCCGTGCTGCGAGAAGAAATCCTCACTAGGATTCATGAGGGTCATCAGGGGCTGACCAAGTACCGCGAGAGGGCAAAGATGGCAGTTTGGTGGCCTGGGATTAGCACTGACATTGCTGAGAAGGTGTTGACATGTGAGTTCGGTCAAGTTAACTGGCCAACTCAAAGGAAGGAACCTTTGATCACCACACCATTGCCACCCGGGCCATGGCAGAAAATCGCTACAGATCTATGTGAAGTAAAAGGCCAGAAATACCTGTTAGTAGTGGAGTACTATTCTAGATACATATAACTAGCCCATGTGTCAGTGATTTCCAGTCAGCAGATGATCGCTAAGCTCAAAAGCATGTTTACTTGTTGGGGCATTCCCAATAATTAGTTATTGATAATGGGACACAATTTACCGCAGCTGAATTTCAGCGCAAGGTATGACTTCAGTCACACCACCACTAGCCCGCATTATCCACAGGCTAATGGAGCAGAGGAGAGGGCAGTGCAGACTGCAAAGAGGATTCTGAAACAGGAAGATCCCCATTTGGCGCTAATGTGCTACAGAGCAACACCACTTGCTGCCACAGGTGCGAGTCCAGCTCAGCTGATGATGGTACGCCAGATAAAAACCACTGTCCCAATGCTGGAGGAAAAGCTGAAGCCAAAATGGATAAGTCACGGGTCAGTGGAGAATAGAGATAAGAAGGTTAAAAAGGCTTATAAGCGGTTCTTTGACCGAAGACATTCAGCTAGAGCTCTACCTGAGTTACATCCAAGACAGAGTGTGAGGGTTAAGCTGGACGGTGAGAAGGGATGGAGAACACCAGCCGGTCTGAGGAACCAAGATGCAAACGACGTAAGGCAAAACCGCTGTCGGTTGTCAGAAGGCGGGCAGTCTACCCCAAGGTCCAGGTTAAGTTGTTCGAAGTTGTAAAAAATAAATAAATAAATAAATAATACTAATAAGAAATCAAATAATTTTAATAATTAATAAGTGTTATGTTTACATCTCAAATAAGGGGAGATGTAGTGAAACTATATCCATGTGGGGGTGTGGCTTGAGTAGGCTAGCGGAAGTGGGGGAGTTTTTACCATGAGACTGAGAGCTGTTAAGTAGTATTATTTGTGTTCAATAAAAGTTAAACTAAAATAATTATATCTCTGGTTTATTGTTTATGACAGACACCATTGGCAAGATTTTCAAAAGGTCATAAATGATAACTCCAGTGTTAATGAAGAAATCAGTATGCAGCATTGGTTTGGGGATTTTCAAGCGGTCGTTATGCCTATTTTGTTATTAAATAATCGTCCTAATGTGATTTCCGAAATTATTGTAGCAATCCGTGCATTTATGTGATGGTGTTTTGTGTACTGTATTATGTTCCTTTCCCCTCTGTATTCCCAGTTACTTGTTTAGCTTTGTCTCTGTGCCTGTCTGTAAAGTAGCCTGTGTGCATGGGGGTCTCCCCTGTGATTGGTTGCTGTTCGTCTGTGCCCATTGGTTCCAGTGTGCGGCTGAGGACAAATCGAATGTATGTAAACTCCGGTACCCGATTACCATAAAGGGGCGGAGCTAAACTATAAAAAGGGCACTGCGCTGTCAATGTGGTGTGTGTGGATCCAGAGAGCAGTCAGAGAGCAGTCAGAGAGCAGTAGACTCTGAGAGGGTACTTGGGGCTAGAGTCCTAAATAAAGAAAATACTTTTGGGATGATTTCAGCGTGTTGTCTCCTTTCTTTGCTGCCAACCTGCACAGAACGCTACATTATGTTGATTTACGAAATAATGTTAATATCGTAACAAGCAGTGCTTCTTGTGACTATTTCTTTTGTTTGCGTGAGAATTTAAAAACAAATCCATATTAATTGTCATAATTTATCAGGAGTTAATTTGCACTTGGAAAAGGAGGGTTTTAATTAACGAAACAGTATATAAGTCAACTTCAACAGATATTTAACAGACCGTGGCTGATGATACAGAGAGAGAGAGAGACAGGACCAGGGTTAATTCAGTATTTGTAGTTATTTAAATATTTAGCCTTTTCTATACTTGTTGTTATGAAGGAGATTTATTCACTTGTTTAGCCATTTGTAACCTTACAGAACGTTTGTTGTATTGCTAAAATGAGATACCGTTATTTACATGAAGTGTAATGTTACTACCAAGAAATTATCACTGCAACTGTAGCCTATTTGAATTCTGCATATGTATATTATATGACAGTTGATTTCTGTAGATTTTATTTGAATTCCACACAAGAACAAAGAACAGGCGTACAAGGGCACACAGATCCCTAGGAATGTGATCACTTTATGTACAATGTACATTTTCACCTTCACACGTTTGTATGCATATACAATTATCTTATAAAACTGTAAGTGTTCAGTGGCTACTTCTAATCATGTTGAGTTTATTAAGAGTGCCAGAGACAATGCACGATTAGAAGAATTCAACAAGCAATTAATTATACACAAATTGTGTATTAGGTAGGAGTTCTATCGTAATTTTAAAAGCTTAATAAATATATAATTAAGTGTTACATACATGGTATACATGTATAATACAGATAACAACTACAACCACAAAGGGCACTTGAAACGTATTTATTTATAGCCTACAATCGTACATACTAATACAGACAAAAGTAGATGTCAACATATGAAAATTAATTCCAACCAATATACATAGATGGCTTACATTATTTTTTTTCTTTTTATCCAAAAAAAGATTGCAAAATGCACATTAAAAGAGTTGTATATAGTACCCACATGCCAGATAATCATAAATCAGCATTCTATATGTGAAGTTATCTAAATAAATGTACATTCTGCATGACAAAATGTACAATTTCAAATTAAATTTACAAATTATACACAACATAGATATTCCCAGTATTTTTTATTTCCATTTGGCTGCTGCTCGCTAGTAGGAGAGCCGCCTCCCTGTACGCTAGTTTCCATAACAGCGAATTACGCTTTCATTCATTTTTCTTGATGTTGTTAACATGCATTGCAATTAACGAGTTCCCTTTATCTAGTCATTGAGACAGGAAGTGATTTAGGTGACAGTTAAGCTTTTGAATGAGAAATGCGTTCATTAACGACCTCATCGACTCAATTTCAAAGCATTAACTGATTGATTTTATTGACACATTTTGTTTGAAAATTGCTTGCTACTAAAGCTCTCATTACTATACCACGAGTTCGATACAATAACACTGTTTTTTGAAAATCCTGCCAGTCATATGAAAGTTAGTGAAAAGCATGTTTATATATATAAAAGACACCGTATTGCTTTAATCTGTCAAACTCAATATTCAAGTAAGGTTTTTGTCCCTCGGTTTAGTTTCCCCCAGTGCTTTTCCATGCATCCGATTAGCCTCAGGTGCAAATTACCAGTGCTGCTCATTTAGCTCAGTGGTAGAGTGGTCGTAGTTGACCTTCACTCAATGATCAATGGCAATGCAGGAGCATGAATTAGGGGTGTGCAGGTACTCTGAATTTACAAGCAATTCCCTTTCACATGTTTTGAGCAGCAGGGTTTAAATAAAACAGAAATAAACAAATGAAACAAGAAGTTAAATACATACGAAAGATTTTCACAGGTTCAAAATATGTTAAAAGGAGTTACACCCCTGGTATAATCATTGGTATAGTGGTACCAATGGTATCCCAAGGATATGAACCCACACGAGTACATTGGTAATCCATTGCAACACCAAGGTATTAATATCAGCACCACTGTACAGTATGTGGTACTGTACTAGGGTCACTGTGCAATATCCTTTGTGCTGCCATTGCTGGTAATGCTGTGGTCTGCTAATGGTTCTGCTTGGGTTTCTTAAAGGGGAAACCACTGGTTTAATAATGATATCCCAATGGGGTTGAACTTTTCTGTAAGAATTTTTCTGGTGTGTAGATCTTTTATCCCACACAGAAATCAGTAAGGGGTAGCCCACAATCCAGGCTTGATCCTGACTAACCACTTCCTGGGGAATTTGTTTACCCATGAGGAAAACCAATGGCATATAAAAAGTTGCATATACAGTATGTTAAATGCATATACTGCAAGTCATATATCTTGCCTTATATGAATTATACCCTTTTGTACAAGTGTTTATGGGTTATTTTATATTAAACATATTGACGCAATCCAAGTGTCTGTGTGTTGTTTTCCAAAACCATTCAGACGGTCAGGGGATTCTTTTAATTAGGCTCAATTAAGTAAGGGGCCCAACTTTGCTCTTCCCTTGTTACTGAATTATGCAGCTCTCTTTCCAACTATCTGGAACACAGTCACTCAGACCAGAACGCCCCAAAACTCAGTCAATGCCTAATTTTACCTGCCCTTCCTAACTTCATGGCTGGCTTTAAAATCCCAGCAAGCTCTGCCTTGCCAATTGGTAACCAACCCCTATGCCTGCCAAATTAAGCATAACTATATATACAGGTGCATATTTAGCAGGGGTCCCAAACCCAATATATCATTTTGATTGACAAAGACTGCCAACGTTACAACACTAACCTACAGCACAGACCCGCATCAATGGTCTCAACACAACTAGGCCTGTTAATTCCTTAGCTGTAAACCTACTTCAAGGCAGCACCTACATGTCCCAATACGTTAAAATGCATATATAGTAGTCTATGTTAACAAGAAAATAGAATGATACATTTTTTGTTTTTTTTCCCATGTAAACTATATTTATTCCAATGCGTATTGCCTTGTGATTCATGAATAGTAATCACCAACAAATTTTACTATTTTATGTATATTTCTTTTTTGATGGTTTTTATAGTAACCTTCTGAACTGGCAAAGCAGAGCCTGCTGGGGTTTTAAAGCCAGCCATGAAGTTAGGAAAGGCAGGTGATATTAGACACTGGGACATTCTGGTCTGAGTGACAGGAGGACAAATCTCTCAAATCTGTCTGTCCTAGCTGAAAATAAACCCTAATCTCTCACAGTCATTAATATAGCTAGTTGACGTGGAATGGTAGTGATTTCTGCTGCTTGTTGTTATTGTGTTTTCAGGGCAGTAGTCGTAGTAGTCGTAGTAGCAATGTTATCCTGGTCTCTAAACATTAATCCAATTCCTAGAGGGTTACCTGATCCCTCCATCAAGATTAATTATATGCATTACCACACGGCTTTTACCACACAACCTGACTGGTTTTAAACAGCACAGTGTGGTCTCCTGTTACATTCTAACAGGTTGCATTCAAATATTCATCTCAAAGAAAAAAAGGTTAAAATGAACCTTGTTTTTCAGTAGCTGTTATTCTTAAAATGAGAACTGGGGACTTTTTGAGTCTTTAATATTGAGTGAAAAAAATCTGTCAGTGCTCCAAAACTAGAAGCACCTTTAGTTTAATTTGTATATACATCAGCCTTCTTGTTGTTTATTTTTAGTGCTGTATTGTGCAGTGCACAGATGACAGACAACAAAGTTCACGGTCCAAACGATCCTTGTATTTGTTTTTATAATCCTGGTCATTTGGTGACCATAAATAATAATCCCTGGCAATACACATTGCACAGTGAAACCTTAGGGTTCAGTCCTGAAATAATAAACACATAAACACACACAGAACACAGACACGGTCACAAGTCCAAAGTGAGTGCTTTTTAACTGCGATTTATTAGTGAACAGTAGTGCAGTGCTGTCCGGGTTGGTGCTGGCCTTTAGCGACAGCTCCCGATACGTGTTAGTCGTCTAACAAGAACAAACGTTTACAATTAGTAAGACAAAACAAACAAACACTAAACACTCACGGTATATCACAGTCCTTCACGGTTCTCTTGTAACCATAACAAAGTAGCAGTTCGCTCGGCCACATCCCCTTTTGTACGTTCAGCCACGCCCCCTTGGTTAGCGAGTGCAATCGCTTTTCCTCCAATCCGCTATTGTCACATCGCTTGCCATCTGGGATGATGACTTGGTGTACTGTGGCTCCGCCTCCTTTCTAGATGGCCGACCTCCACCTTTCCCTGGAATGAATTGTCAGACCATCCGGTCCGGGGCACACTGTTCCCTTTACACAGCACCCTCACAGGTTGGGAGGGAGATTTATAACCAAGATTCATTCTTTCTCTGTTACATTGTTTTGTTTTAAAATAATTTGTTACTACAGCAAAACTTATTATGAATGAGCCAGACCGTGTTTTAACATTGCAAAATCATTGTCGGGCTTCTGAAAGCAATATTAACTTCTGTGCTCAACTACTGTCCTTTACCTATACCTTTTCATTGTGTCACATGCGCAATTTGCCTTTGAAGCAGTTTAGGGCCTGTAAGAGTATTTGGGGGTGTAGACATTAAGGGTAACTTGACAGCACAAACATAAATGGAACAGATTTTTTTTAACTTACATTCAATGTAAAATATGTTAAAACAGCTTTGCAACAGATACCTAGGGTACAGTAATGTTTAGTACAATGCTTGCCTATGGCACCATCAGCATTTTCACTTAGTAGGATGGAGGGTTCTGACACAAATTGTACATTTTTAAAACTATGTAAAATTGTGACCCCTCACAAATTTGGAAGTTTCACACAATTCAAATTTACTATGAGTTTCATATGATTACTCTTGGTATTTTTCAACCCCATATTTACAACACCCTAATACAGCCTCTAGTCATAATTTTAAAATATATCTATACAAGTCCAGTGTTCTTAGAACTGGCCCAAAGGATTATGCAATGTGGAGTTCTGTGTAACACAACGCAACTGGAGACACATTTATAAGTAGAATATTGATGTATTTTGTTATATAGTCTGCTAGTCTTCTCGACTAGACCATGTTTTTCAGTAAGTCTTAGGCCTATGTTTCATTTGACTAGCTCAATAACTTTCACAGAGAGAATTTACCAAAGCTACTGAACTCAAAACCCCTTTCAAGGGGCTCACTTGACATTTGATGTGTCTGTTTCTAAATGTCACCTGAAGGATGAACTTGAGACAGGCAGAGATATCTGAAAAGCACCAAACGCCTACAGCTTCAGAAATGCACACAAGACTGTCGGTAATTCAAGGTAAGGGTCTGTCTAGTACCTATTAACAGTTCAAATAACTTTTCTTTTGACCAAGTATATACCATTGTAAAGCACTTCTTCTTGAGCTGAGCTCATTACAGAATACAAGACTATAATCAACAAGCTGTCAACAAGACTGTCAACATGATTCAATGTCTACTTTAGTTTTAACATAGTTTAAAAAAAAAAAAAATTCAAATATATTTGCAGGGCTCCCACGTGGCGCATCCGGTAAAGATGCTCCATGTGGAGTGCAGGATGCGCCCTATAGCCTGGACGTCGCTGGTTCGAGTCCAGGGTATTCCACTGCCAACCGTGGACGGGAGTTCCCAGGGGGCGGCGCACAATTGGTCGAGTGCCGCCGGTTGGGGGGGAGCTTAGGTCGGCCAGGGTGTCCTCGGCTCACCGCGCACCAGCGACCCCTGTGGTCTGGCCGCGCGCCTGCAGGCTTGCCTGTAAGCTGCCCAGAGCTGCGTTGTCCTCCAGCGCTGTAGCTCTGAGGTGGCTGCATGATGGTCCTGCAGTGTGTAAAAGAAGCGGTCGGCTGATGGCACACGCTTTGGAGGACAGAGTGTGTTCGTCTTCGTCGCTCCCGTGTCAACGTGGGGGGTGGTAGCGGTAAGCTGAGCCTAAAAATAATTCCAGATTGAAGAGAAAATGATAAAAACAATTGCTGACTACTAAATTTATATACAGTATATTTATATATTTTAAGAAAGTGTAGTCCGGGAAGAAAACAGGACTACACCACCCAGAAGGACATGGGCTAAAAAACCCTAAGTTAATTGTTAATTGTTGTTAATTATCACCTGCACCTGGCTATCATTGTAAATTACAGCCAGGTGCAGGGTACTTAAGGAGAGCAGTCAGTCTGCTCAGGGCTGCTGCTGTGTGAAGAGCCCGACTGTGCGTCAGTAAAAGGACGGGAACAAAAAGGTACTGTGTGTTCGATTTTGTGTGTTTTTTGTGTAAGGGGGAAACAGCTTAGCTGTCCTGTGTTTGACAGGGTGTTCCTGAAGTTTAGTTAGCACTCCAAAGTGGAGCTAAGTTTTTGTTTACATAATAATGTGTTTAATAATAAAAGAAAATTAGCGCGACCGCGCTGTAAAAATTTCCTGTGTTTGGGTCAATTTTTAAAGGGGAAAGAGCCTGAGAGAGCCTGTGTGGTGAGCGTCTCTGTTACAATATATACAGTACTGTGCAAAAGTTTTAGGCAGGTGTGAAAAAATGCTGTAAAATAAGAATGCTTTCAAAAATAGACATGTTAATAGATTATATTTATCAATTAACTAAATGCAAAGTGAGTGAACAGAAGAAAAATCTACATCAAATCAATATTTGGTGTGACCACCCTTTGCCTTCAAAACAGCATCAATTCTTCTAGGTACACTTGCACACAGTTTTTGAAGGAACTCGGCAGGTAGGTTGGCCCAAACATCTTGGAGAACTAACCACAGTTCTTCTGTGGATTTAGGCAGCCTCAGTTGCTTCTCTCTCTTCATGTAATCCCAGACAGACTCGATGATGTTGAGATCAGGGCTCTGTGGGGGCCATACCATCACTTCCAGGACTCCTTGTTCTTCTTTACGCTGAAGATAGTTCTTAATGACTTTCGCTGTATGTTTGGGGTCGTGCTGCAAAATAAATTTGGGGCCAATCAGATGCCTCCCTGATGGTATTGCATGATGGATAAGTATCTGCCTGTACTTCTCAGCATTGAGGAGACCATTAATTCTGACCAAATCCCCAACTCCATTTGCAGAAATGCAGCCCCAAACTTGCAAGGAACCTCCACCATGCTTCACTGTTGCCTGCAGACACTCATTCGTGTATCGCTCTCCAGCCCTTCAGCGAACAAACTGCCTTCTGCTACAGCCAAATATTTCAAATTTTGACTCATCAGTCCAGAGCACCTGCTGCCATTTTTCTGCACCCCAGTTCCTGTGTTTTCGTGCATAGTTGAGTTGCTTGGCCTTGTTTCCACGTCCGGAGGTATGGCTTTTTGGCTGCAAGTCTTCCATGAAGGCCACTTCTGACCAGACTTCTCGGACAGTAGATGGGTGTACCAGGGTCCCACTGTTTTCTGCCAATTCTGAGCTGATGGCACTGCTGGACATCTTCCGATTGCAAAGGGAAGTAAGTT
>CM060253.1:11593598-11622862 GCA_030684275.1 Acipenser oxyrinchus oxyrinchus
CAAGATGTTTGGGCCAACCTACCTGCCGAGTTCCTTCAAAAACTGTGTGCAAGTGTACCTAGAAGAATTGATGCTTGATGCTGTTTTGAAGGCAAAGGGTGGTCACACCAAATATGGATTTGATTTAGATTTTTCTTCTGTTCACTCACTTTGCATTTTGTTAATTGATAAATATAATCTATTAACATGTCTATTTTTGAAAGCATTCTTACTTTACAGCATTTTTTCACACCTGCCTAAAACTTTTGCACAGTACTGTATATATATATACAGTACAGCATCAAGCATCAATTCTTCTAGGTACACATGCACACAGTTTTTGAAGGAACTCGGCAGGTAGGTTGGCCCAAACATCTTGGAGAACTAACCACAGTTCTTCTGTGGATTTAGGCAGCCTCAGTTCTCTCTCTTCATGTAATCCCAGACAGACTCGATGATGTTGAGATCAGGGCTCTGTGGGGGCCATACCTTCACTTCCAGGACTCCTTGTTCTTCTTTACGCTTTAGATAGTTCTTAATGACTTTCGCTGTATGTTTGGGGTCGTTGTCATGCTGCAGAATAAATTTGGGGCCAATCAGATGCCTCCCTGATGGTATTGCATGATGGATAAGTATCTGCCTGTACTTCTCAGCATTGAGGAGACCATTAATTCTGACCAAATCCCCAACTCCATTTGCAGAAATGCAGCCCCAAACTTGCAAGGAACCTCCACCATGCTTCACTGTTGCCTGCAGACACTCATTCGGTATCGCTCTCCAGCCCTTGGCGAACAAACTGCCTTCTGCTACAGCCAAATATTTCAAATTTTGGCTCATCAGTCCAGAGCACCTGCTGCCATTTTTCTGCACCACAGTTCCTGTGTTTTCGGTGCATAGTTGAGTCGCTGGCCTTGTTTCCACGTCGGAGGTATGGCTTTTGGCCGCAAGTCTTCCATGAAGGCCACTTCTGACCAGACTTCTCCGGACAGTAGATGGGTGTACCAGGGTCCCACTGTTTTCTGCCAGTTCTGAGCTGATGGCACTACTGGACATCTTCCGATTTGCGAAGGAAAGTAAGCATGATGTGTCTTTCATCTGCTGCAGTAAGTTTCCTTGGCCGACCACTGTGTCACGGTCCTCAACGTTGCCCGTTTCTTTGTGCTTCTTCAAAAGAGCTTGGACAGCACATCTGGAAACCCCTGTCTGCCTTGGAATTTCTGCCTGGGAGAGACCTTGCTGATGCAGTATAACTACCTTGTGTCTTGTTGCTGTGCTCAGTCTTGCCATGGTGTATGACTTTTGACAGTAAACTGTCTTCAGCAACCTCACCTTGTTAGCTGAGTTTGGCTGTTCCTCACCCAGTTTTATTCCTCCTACACAGCTGTTTCTGTTTCAGTTAATGATTGTGTTTCAACCTACATATTGAATTGATGATCATTAGTACCTGTTTGGTATAATTCTTTAATCATACACCTGACTATATGCCTACAAAATCCCTGACTTTGTGCAAGTGTACCTAGAAGAATTGATGCTGTTTTGAAGGCAAAGGGTTGTCACACCAAATATGGATTTGATTTAGATTTTTCTTCTGTTCACTCACTTTGCATTTAGTTAATTGATAAATATAATCTATTAACATGTCTATTTTTGAAAGCATTCTTACTTTACAGCATTTTTTCACACCTGCCTAAAACTTTTGCACAGTACTGTGTATATATATATATATATATATATATATATATATATATATATATATATATATATATATATATATATATATATATATATATATATATATATATATATATACTTCCTTAAATAATAGATAAATAAAACATTATATATAAAACCTCTGTTATCCAAACTAAAAAAGGAGAAATTATTTTTTTTATAAAATTCTTAATACAACATTCTCAAATATATACTGTAGTGTTTACTGTATTTCTGAATAGTCAGTTTAATTATAACACAATGGTTATGCAAAATGCTACCTACTCGAGGTGGCTGCCTTATGGGGAGCCACATGTCTTGAAGAGTACATGTTGGTGGCCAGACCTTACCCTCAGTGCAAAGACAACATTTGTCAGTAAAATGTTAAAAGTGGTTCACCAAATATGGTAAAGGGAAACATTTTTATTTTTAAAAATGATATCTTACATCAAACTAGGTTAAAGAAAGCTCTTAGTTTGGATTCCTTACTTTCATATACTGAAGATGGTTAATGTTACACTTTCTATGCATGTCAGTCATTAAGAGAAGCAGCTGGTTGGTTAATGACAGGAATGAATGTGTGGAAACAATCACAATTTAAAATCACAATACTTGCTTGCATTAGCATGTGTGTGTTTCAAAACTCCACATGTTAAACCTACGTAGCAAATGGAAGTGCGTGGCAGGTATTTTTGTTAGCTTCATGTAGCCACTTCAAGCACATATCTTTGGCTATATGGATAATCTATTACTATTTTTTTTTCAACATTCTCCGTTCCTGGTTTCCTGAAGATGTTGCTCATTCTGTTGTGGTTAATTTATAGCCTATATCATTTATAACAGTAAATTAATGCAGAATGTTAGAGGTTATGAACAGACTGCCAGTTACATTTGCCTGCAAGATTCATCTGGGATCAGTTAGGAAACCAAATTTGCAAGTCTGAAAGGTCATCTGGCACCCGAGCCTGGCTTTGGTCTTAGTATAGAGAGTAATCCCTTTACAGTATATCGATCTCAGGCATAACTCTTTACAGCAATGACAATTGATTAAGTTAAGACAGACCACCATTTAGAAACTTTATACAAACCGCTTCTAAATGTAAGTTTAACATTGAAGATTCTAGTGTGGAAAAGGTAAATAATCTTGGTGGCATCAATATATTTGAAGGCAAAAACAAATGTAAATTCTCCTGTATGCAATTAGTCTGGCATAGCCTACTGCATAATAATCCAGAATACCAGCCACTGAGAACATGAAACTTAAGCAGCGAGACATTCACTGCAGTGCTTTTATGTTCTAAATAAATCATGTTTTACTGGACTTCTCTGTTGTGAAAAATGGTAAACTGCCTTTAAAAGAAGAAAAAAAAATGAAGCTAGATTTAACATCTTGAAGATGTGTCGTTTAAATGTTCAAACTTGGCTTGAACACAGACTATGAAGTTGGAATGAAACACAGCATCAATCTGCCAGGCCCAAATTGGTGCCAAAATATTCCTGAACACGACCCAGTATAGATCCATGTACAGCCTGTTCAGTGGACAATCAATACCGGTAACAAGCCAAGAAGGACTTCATTCACTACTGCAGAAAAAGCAAATTGTCTCCAATGTGTGGTGCTAATCAATTTGGAGGAGTTTAAAACAGTATGCATCACTTTCTGGCAGAGCTAAAAACAAAACTGGGAACACAGCCTTCTTAAGATTGCTGCTATTATTCTGCAGGGACATCACAGGATATACGGTAAAAGTTATTTTTTAACATGTCACTTAACGATCAGGTGGAGTATTGCAAAGCCAGAAGCAAGCATGCTGGAGCAAGGGGGGACAGAGGGCCATACACCCCCACATTTTAAAAGTGTGTGGGGTGTGGGGGGGGTGGGGGCAGCATGCCCCACATATTGCTTCCTTTGATCTTGGCTCCACCACAACCTCTATAACCATTGCTTGTATTTCTGAAATATACTTGTGTGTGTTATAATTAGGGCTGAAATTAGTTTTCACTGTAAAATTGCTTATTTTGCAGCATTTGACTGTCTAAAATAGGTATTTCAAGATATTTTATTCTTAAACATAATGTTTATTAACCCTTTATGTCCATTGTTTGCGTATCTCATGAATAGTCATACTTGCCCCTGGCATCAGATGGGGCGGTCATAAGGAAACAAGCTGGGTGTTACTGTATCAGCACACAGAGACTATCACGGACATTTGCAGAGCTTTTTCGAGATGTTATACCAATAAAATAATGACTTGGATTGCATTATTGAGGAGTTTGGTGATAAAACGAGTCATCAGGAGATGATTGATCGGTATGTACGACTATTATTATTATTATTTATTTGTTAGCATATGTGAAAGCGATAGCGAAACGAAAGGTGGGCGGGGCTGGAGATGCCTAGTGAGTGCTTTGTTGATATGCAGGGCCATTTAAAACCGTTTGATTGTGGAAAAAATACTTTTAAACAGCTGTCTAAAATTAACTGCGTGTGTGAAAATAAATTAGACCTGGCGAGCCTGACGACAATTAATAAATGGACCGCAAAGGGTTAAAGCAGAAAAAAGTATTACACAGTGCACTCCGCTTATAAGAATTACTGATATAAGAATCAACCGCATATAGTGATCAAAACCACTGGTACAAAATCATTCCTATACTAACCATGCTAAAATACATGTAAGAATCAAGCAATCCGCTTATAAGAATCATTATGGGGAACTGGCTGCATGTAATAAGATACTGCATCAAGTGCAATGGCGTGTACAACCAATAAAGCTGTTTTTGAATTTTAATTTGATCACATCTCGCGTGATTAGGGACGAACACAGCGTGTGCAGTATAATCCCTGGTCCACAGTGACTCACAGTAGAAAAAGCAAGTCGTGCATTTTATTTGTTTCGACATGACAGGAAAAGAAAGACGACGACTGCATTGTGGAGGTATTTTTTGTGTTCTCTGTTAGTGACAATTAGTTTTAATACAGTGAATACACATTCATTGAATACATAGTGAGTACATTACTGTTATTGTGTGATATGCATGTAGAGGAAGGGGGATTGCGTAGCGGTGGGAGGAGGGGGCTACAAATGCTTAAATGCAGTGGTTGTCATGACAGTAAAATACTGTACTGTAATGTCATTTTAATTCAAAGGCCATTACATGTAACACCTCAGGGCAGTTAAACTAGGCACCCTCACAAGACGATCGCTTCTCAAGTATACTGTAGTAAAATAGGATTCTGCAGCCTTGAGTCATGATCATATAACAAGTTGCTACACACAAGGATTTGTTTTGATTGTTTTGATGTATTGTCCTCAGTGATTGAGCACCATTGACATTTGTATACTGTATTTAAACTGCTGATGCGCGGAGGCACGCTTTTACTAATTGTAATCATATCAGTCCGCTTTTAAGAATCAATCACTTATAAGAATCAAATCCTCCGGGACGGATGTAAATCTTATAAACGGAGTGCACTGTACAACAAATGTGCCTAAATATTTAATTGCTTGCCGGAAAAACAGTACATTGTAGAATATTTCATTTTTTATGTCCACAATATTGTTTGTTATAAAAGTTCTTATTTAAAACAGGTCTAGAAAAATTCCATTTCAGTGTGTGTTGCCCAAGCAGTAGTGTAGTTACAGTTGATGGTATCTTCGATTTGTACATTTTATGGCTGTTTACGTTTTGGTTTAGTTTTCTTGATTATTTGAGTCAGCGCAGTAAAGTTGTTCAAAGCAGTCCTGAACAGCAACTGTGATTAGGCTATTTCATTTTGGGGAGAGGGATACATCACCCAGTTCAAAGGCAGACGAGACAGCCTCACTGTGCAGCCTTTACTTTTTGCTGTGCGATCAAGTTTTTTCAACGTGAGAAATACTTTTAAAACAGGAAATATACAAAGGATAATTAAAGATGACGATAATATTGTGGGTGAGGCAGCAAAAATCTTAATTTCACCGCCACCAAAAAATAAAATAAAACAAGACAACATTTTCAATTATTTGTGCAGGAGCCACTCTCCACAGCAAAGCAAAAACACTGACAACTTTAAATGCAGTAGCTTTGATAAGCATACACAAAGACATAACTAACAACATGAATACTGGAAAAAATATGGACATGTTTATAACAAAGAATTAGCGCAGAGAAGCCAACTTTGTATGTGATAGCGAATGTTTCTAAATACATCATCTTGTAACACTAGAAGACTGTTTAAACATTTGTTGCCATTTCGTGTAATTTGGGTCTGAATCAGTAAATAACTGTAGAACTTAAAAAACAGGTAGCCTTTAGGTAGGCTATTAAAGCTAAACAAATACTTTGTAGACAGCTGTTTAATATTCTTTATCAATAAATGATTTATCAATGGACATACTGTACATGGTCACTTTTTTGTTTGTTTTACGAAACAAACAATTTGTTTTGAAGTAAATTAAACAATTTTTGTGGGATACGACTCACTACCCAACATTCAGATAACAAGCTTATTATTAATAATAATAATAATAATAATAATAATAATAATAATAATAGTAGTATTAGTCATAGTAGTAGTGTTGTTGCAAACTTTAAATAACCAGTAGTCTATAAATATATAACCTGCTTCAATATTTGACGTAGTTGTTGTATTGCATTAATTTATCTGAAAAAAATACTTCAATCCAAATTATTATTATTATTATTATTTAACAAAAGTGGTTTTGATAGTAATGTTAACTATTGTATTATAGTGAAAAAAAAGGTTTGTCACGAGACTATGACTAATTTTTTCTGTTGTAAAAGCAGCCATTAACTGAACTTTATGCAAGTACAAGCTCGGCCTCTTGCATCAAGTAGCCTATTACACCTTACATTGATATATCAACACCTGGTAAACTGGCTTTCTCTTCCAGGCCTTATTTACATTTTAAACACACACACACACACACACACACACACACACACACACACACACACACACATATATATATATAGCGCCTTGCAAAAGTATTCAGACCCCTGACCAATTCTCTCATATTACTGAATTACAAATGGTACATTGAAATTTCGTTCTGTTTGATATTTTATTTTAAAACACTGAAACTAAAAATCAATTATTGTAAGGTGACATTGGTTTTATGTTGGGAAATATTTTTAAATATTTTTAAGAAAAATAAAAAAACTGAAATATCTTGCTTGCATAAGTATTCAACCCCTGTGCTGTGGAAGCTCCCAGTTTACACCGATGAAAGAAATTGCCCTAACGAGGACACAATTACCTTACCATTGGCCTCCACCTGTGAACCATTAAAGTTGCTGTCACATTTTCTGGATAAAAACCCCACTGTTGAAGGCTCATTGGTCAGGCTGTGAATCTGAAGGAAAATGAAGACCAAAGAGCATTCTACAGAAGTTAGAGATAAAGTAATACAAATGCATAGATTAGGGAAAGGGTACAAAATAATATCCAAGTGTTTGGATATCCCCAGTGAGCACAGTTCGATCAATAATCAGGAAGTGGAAGCTGCATCACACCACCCAGGCACTGCCAAGAAAAGGCTGTCCCTCAAAAAGGCTGTCCCATCAAACAAGAAGGAGACTTGTGAGAGAAGCCACAGAGAGGCCAACAATCACTTTGAAGGAGCTACAGAGTTCAGTGGCTGGGAGTGGAGTAATGGTGCACTAGTCAACCATATCAAGAGCTCTGCATAACACTGGCCTGTATGGGAGGGTGGCAAGAAAGAAGCCGTTACTCAAAAAGTACCATCTGAAAGCACGTCTGCAGTTTGCCAGAAAGCATGAGTGACCCAGCTGCGATGTGGGAAAAGGTTTTGTGGTCAGATGAGACCAAGATAGAGCTTTTTGGCCAAAACTCAAAGAGCTATGTGTGGCGCAAACCTAACACTGCCCATGCCTCAAGACACACCATCCCCACAGTGAAGTATGGTGGTGGCAGCATCATGCTGTGGGGATGCTTCTCATCAGCAGGGACTGGGCATCTTGTTAAAATTGAAGGAAGTATGGATGGAGCAAAATACAGGGAAATACTGCTTTAATTATAAGTCAGTGATTTTTTGAATAAATGTTCACATGAAAATTGCCAGATATTAAGCAGTTTGAAAAAGCATGCTCTGAATGAACTGTATTGACTGCTGTACTGCCAGAAGAGGCACTACTAGGTGAAAGGACCGGTGTCATTGTGAGGAGGCTCACTTGGTGCCTTGTGGGAACGTCTTTGTTTTGTTTAGCTTCTCCAGCTGTGCTGGTGTTATTGGGGGATAGTGTGTTGTTCTGTCTTTTTCAACTCTGTCTTAGTTTTTTTTAATTACTGCTACAAATGTGTCATAAGCATTGTTGAATGCTGCGTCTTTCGCTAAATTCACTTTTTCTGCTGTACGGTGGATCATTCAAAAAGCGATTGATCCCAGCTTGCATACACTTATAGCTTGATATGTGCTCCATCTTTATTCCTCACAGAACCAACATATAATTCCCAAAGGAGACTGTTCAACTTGTCCTTAGAAAGTACATTAAATGTAAGTCTACCTTTTTCGTGGAGACAGTTTTGTAGGATATTCACAGCTCATTTATAAGCCTTTGTGTTTTATTTAGTTTCAATTCAGTTTTTGTTCAGTTGTTTCACTCTGCCATCTTTCTTTTGAGATTTTGAATTACTGTACCTTTGTCAGTTGAGGAAATTCATACAATTCTTAAACTGTTTTTATATTAAAAATATTAGCATTTTATTCTGGGTCTGATATATATATATTTATATATATTTTTTTAGTGGTTACTTATATAGATTTTACATGTTATAGAATTAGGACAGGTAAGTGGTGGAGGAATCTGAATCAAAGGTGATGTGTCTGTTGAAAGGTTGTGTGGATTAACGATGGCTGATAGAATGCAGCTAACCAATCAGAGAGCAGGATTTTTCCAAGCAGGTTTATAGCTTATTGTACAAATCTGCTGTTTCATCTCCATTCACACAAAATGATGTATTAATAGTAGTTACGGATAGATTAAATCTTTGTTTTTCATGCAGATTGAACTCCCACCCCCAGACCTGGGACCAACATCATCTTTAAACCAAACCCTCTCTTTACTACGTTGAGGTGCTGGCATCCCATGATTCTTCAGTGGTTCCACTGGATGCAAGACAGGCTGACTTTGCACAAGTAACTCTTCTCTTGAATGTGTTGAAGATCTCACAATTCAGTTACAGGGGAATACATTAAAAACAACAATGTGTGCATGGTAGTCATGATGCTTAAACTGTAACATTTGTTAATCATAAATCTAAAATATTTTGTAGGTCCTGTCCTGTATCCTTGACCCACTGTTACAGCTTTGCACTGTTTCTGCCAGCAACCTGGGTACAGTGGATATGGCCACCTATATGGTAAACTCCCTCTACATGATGAAGACCACACTTGCACTCTTTGAGTTTACAGACAAAAGGCTGGAAATGCTGGAGTTCCAGGTAAAAGTTTAGCTGCAGGATACTGTATATGATAAAGACACACACTCTTTTCTCGTATCATCTGGTGAATTTGTGATCTTTCTATAATTACCCTAGCATGACATTTGCAGTCATCTTTTTTTTAATTTTTATAAATGAGCCACTTTCGTGCTGCTAGGTTGTTGTTTTTGTATGTAGTTTCTTTTGCAGTCGCTCTAAAGGTCAGTGGCTTGTAGTTTACAGGTCTGGCTCTACACCTGGTAGAAATGTTTTTCTTGCTGTAGCTTTTAGATGATTATAATGAAAGCATTTTAAGAGGCAATAGTCAATTTTTCTACTTATCTACTTTTTGATTTACAGATTGAAGCCCATCTAGACACTTTAATAAATGACCAAGCTTCCTATGTGCTGACAAGGTCAGGCCTGAGCTACATATACAGCTGTGTGCAGCAGCACAAACCTGAACAGGTGAGTACGTTCAAGAGACCGTAATACAAGAGAGACCGTAATACAAGTTAATTGGTGGTACCGTTAGGTCTTGAGGTGCTTTAGCTGAAGACTCCACCCCATAACAAGCTTGCATTTTAAATAGCAGCTGGCTTATTTATTTGTACAGCTTTAGCTCTGTATATTCTTGTGCAGCCCAAGTCTAAAACTACAGTTGCCATGGAAACCTCCAGCTTGAGCCACATCCATTAATCACACAATACAATATCACCTTTCCACAACTCTCCTGTTTTTAGAAGAAAAATAAACACAAAACCAGTTTTTTTTATATAGATTTGTATATTTCTCTAGTTTTCCCCAAAAATCTTATAAACATTTTGTTTCAAAAACTTTAACAGCATCTCTGCAATAAAAGAATGAGAAATATTTAATTTATGTTAATGAGAAGGTGATTGGACTTGAACTGCTGTAGGACTAGAAAAGGGTAATGTTTGTTGCTAAGTCTCTCACTGTTAGTGCATCCATGTATTGAAGAAGTCCTACGTTCTGATAGGAAATTCTGTTTCTTAATATCGGAGTATGGAATTAATAAGGGGGTCTGTGTCACACCTAAGACCTGCGATTATATAATTGTCCAGGACAGCATCCTTTAGATTCCCCATTCATTTTTTTTTCTCTTTTTCATATTTGTCTCTTTGGAGGACAGGGTTGTCAGATCATGTTTGTTTCTGCTCCGGGGGTGTGATATTGCCATTTCTTCCTGCAGGAGGTGCTGCCCAATCTTTGTTAGTCTGACTTCTAAATAAAAAACAGGGCAGTTCACATAATTTTTACTGGGATATTTAGATTTAGATTTGCATCTAAATTGATTTAGGTATAGCGGATGAATACCTCAGATTAGCTGTTGGCTTATGGTTAGAATGAAGTGGAGTTGAATCTTCCTATCATAAGCATGCATATTAGAGCCAGAACTGAAGGAAACCTAAAGTGCTATATTCTGTCAATAATGAAATATTGTCCATGATAATTTGGGGATGTTTCAGTTAATTTGCTGTCCTTGAGATCAAAAGCATTCTGCAGAAACATTCCAGGGTCTTGCTTGAATACATTTGTTGAATGATTTAGATTCCAGGGCCCACATTTTATGCAGAAACTGTATCAGGAATTAATAGATCTTTTTTTATATATACGACTACAATAGGGCCTTTTATGTACCAAGGTAATGAAAACAATATAGAGGTTCTCTGTCATCTACCACTTTGTCTGTATATCGCACTTAAATATTTACATACAGTATATCTACGGAACCACTTATCCAGTTATGATGAAACTTGCAAACGACATTCATCAGCACCAGAATAAGGGGTTAAATTGAGGGGTTAAAGGGGTGTCTGTCCACTATGTCTGTGAATCACATTGAGAGAGAGAGACCCTTGCCAAATTCTTCAGCATGTTATTGGTTGTGTCAGAGTCTGGGGGTATATGAAGGCATCAGTCTGTATGTCACACATACATTTTTACATGTGCATACAGTGGCTATATGGTCTACGTTTTAATTTTACTGATAGCCCGACATTTGAGTTTACAGCCATGCATTGTATTAGTTATGTAGCCCATGCTGTAAAATCATGTAAATGGAACCTAGGATTTCATCTTGGTTCATCCTTATTGCACAGCTATTAAAATAAATACATCTTCAGTCAAGATTTCAATTTTAGGCACATTTGCAAAGGGTTAGCAGCAGAGTTTTAAAAGGAAGATGAGGTGTTATTGCTGGGTTTTCTCTAAAGGTGCAATCCAATGTAGCAGTCTGTGTGTACAATAGCAGGACGTTTGTTTTATTTATTTATCTATTTATTTATTTATTGCCTTTTCCCACGCATGTGGTGAAGTAGAATATTGTTTTCAGAACAGAAATTGCCTATGGGAGTTAATATTAGTGTTTCACAGCTGTGACTCTATTAACAATCACACAACTAAATGGGTACTTGTGTAATCTTCTTTCACTTTTTTTTCCCCCCTCAACAAGATAACTGCAGCGAGCTTAGGGCTGTGTTGATATATCAATGACAATTTCAATTTCTCGTTGGAATCTGACAGTTTTAATCTGGTTTTGCAATAACTTATTTTCTGTCTTAAGTTTCTTGCATAAGGCTGAGCATTTATTTTTTGTCTTAGGCTGTTTGTAGAGTCACACTTAATTGGGAACTATTAAAGGCTTTACAGTTGACCCAAATTGTATTAAACAGTGCAATAAGCTACTCCACATACACAGAAGAACATTATAAAGTGTATGCAAACAGTACACAGAGTGCTGGTGGGGGTGGGTTGCCTCACTACATTGAGGTACAACCATTAGCTAAGTAGACCCAACGTTTCACCCAATGCCTTCATCAGGGTTAATGAACAGCACTGTTTGATTCTTTGTTTTTGATCACAGGCTCACATGTCTAATTATAGCATTAGTGTTATGTTCTCTGAATTATTATCTGGAGTAAGTGACCTTCACATGCCGTCAGTGTCTTGGCATATTGTCCTCTGATACTTGAACACATTTCTTTTGTAAGCTTTTGAAACATCTTGGCAATGGTAGGAAAATGAACTATACTACCCTCTTTCACTAATGCCCCCTGAAGATTAGCCTTGAAAATAATTCAAGATACATTTTGTTCAGTATACGACATTCAAAAGTAATCAGAATCTAGCTAGACAATATAAACATGTGTTTGACTGCCCTGCCCTACCGGTCATTTTAGGTTGGTTGCTGTCATTTAATTTTATGTTGTAGTGGCATCTCTCTTGTTTTTGTCTTTCAACTATGAAGACATCTGCTTCAGTGTTATGGCAGTCTGTCTAAAAGCAGTTTATTATCTGTTTTCTTGTAATAAATATATGGATCTACTTTTGTCTTACCTTTTATTTTATATGTGTTAAGTAGATGATTCACAAGCGTGAACAACAAAAAGATGAAATCATAAGTCTTCCTAAGTCTACAAAATTTGTTTTATGTTTTAGAACCAAACAGCATTCTAAAAATAGTGGAAAGCAGCAGTGCTTGAGGCGATATCCATAATCTTCTTTATGTTTATTACAGTGTTTTATTTTGATTACTATTCTGCATATTTATTGTTTTCTTTCTGATAGTTCTGCCATCTTTCCAGGAAAGATCATACTTTTGATGCTGTCTTTCAGGGGCCTTTAGCAAACATTCCCAGCATGGATGGCTCATCTCTAAAGGCTGCTATGGTAAGTGGATCATGGGATTCCTTTCAATTAAAAATGTCGGGGCTCCGAGTGGCATCCAGTAAAAGCACTCGCTAGAGTACAGGATGCACTCTATAGCCTGGGCGTCGCGGTTCGATTTCAGGCTATTCCACAGCCGACCGTGGGCCGGGAGCTCCCAGGGGCGGCTCAATTGGCGGCGTCGTCCGGGGAGGGAGGGTTAGGTCAGCCAGGGTGTCCTCGGCTCACCGCGCACCAGCGACCCCTGTAGTCTGGCCGGCGCCTGCGGGCTTGCCTGTAAGCTGCCCAGAGCTGCGTTGTCCTCGGCGCTGTAGCTCTGAGGCGGCTGCAGATGAGTCTGCAGAGTGTAAGCGAAGCGGCTGGCTGGCTACACGCTGGAGGACGGCGTGTGTTCATCTTCGCCTCCCAGTCAGCGCAGGGGTGGTAGCAGTGAGCTGAGCCTAAAATAATTGGGCATTTCAAATTGGGAGAAAAATAATAAAAACTAATTGGCAGCGACTAAATTAAAAAAAAAGTCAATGACAGTTGTGGCATGTATCGGCCAGCATGTTCAACCTGAGCTTGCTCTGTTGCATAATGTTGTTTTTGTCTTTTTTAACAGAACTGGTATTTTATCAAACTCAATCAGGATGAATGGGTGATTGGGAGTTAGTAATTAGAAGAGAAGAAAGTGCTGCAACAGTCAGAAAAAGCAATAACGTTAGGTTATTATCATAACTTTGGTTCCCTGAAATAGGAATATTAACCATTACTAACCTCTATTGGCACTGCTGTGGCTCCGCCCCGCAACCACAAAATAGCAGCGTTCCCTTCCAGCAATGTCATTTCTCCTGAGACAAATAAGTGTGTCTTTCTTCTCTATACACCTATTAGCGCTTTTTAACTTGATTTTAGTGCTATATATTATTATTATTACAGAATTGCTGAAGTATAAAATTATTTTGAGCTATATTCTGTTTTTTCAGATTGCGACCAAGAATGCCGCGACCCCGAAGTTAATGGTTAATATTCCTATTTCAGGGAACCAGGGTTATGATAAGAACCCAATGTTCCCTTTCAAGTAGGGAATATTAACCATTACAAATGGGTGAGTATACCCAAGCTGTCGCAAGGACATGGCATACAACCCACTTGCAAGCGAGTGACCGCTTGTTTCCACGACATTCAGCCGATAGAACCTGGCAAACGTATTATATACTCCGAAGGAGCAAGTTAGTCTAACGTATTATGATCCCGGGAAGGAACGGCTAATCAGGCTTCCCACGGCTCACAAAGCCGCGGTGGGACTAACCTAGCACAGACTAAAAACAACAGAATATAGCTCAAAATAATTTTATACTTCAGCGATTCTGTAATAATAATAATAATAATATATAGCACAAAAACAAGTTAAAAATGCTAATAGGTATATAAGATACACTTATCTGTCTCGGCAGTAATCAGCATGGCTGAAGAAAGAAAATGACATTGCTGGAAGGATGAGCTGCTATTTTGTGGTTGCAGGGCAGCGCACAGCAACACCACCCGCTCTAGCGAGAGTCTTTGTTATAGAGGTTTTAAAGGGAAACACCCATTTATAATGGTTAATATTCAGATATTATTATTATTATTATTATTATTATTATTATTATTATTATTATTATTATTATTATTATTAAACATACATTTTATCTATACATTTTTTAATGATTACAACCCTTAAAAGAATATTAGTGAGTGATCACGAACATGCTTTTCCTTAATATTCAGGGTCTCAAAATAATGCATGTGTTTTAACCTCAGGTTCAGTTCGATCGTTACCTGTCCTCTCCAGATTCTTTGTTGATGGCACAGTTGAATTTCCTCCTAAGTGCGACACTTAAGTAAGTAACACAAATAACGTGGTCTGTTTTTATTTAATTTAATTATTTGTTTTAATGCTGGGTTCTTGAAAATCTTTATACGTAATTTTAAGGCAAAGTGTCCTCAAGATATAAAAAATTGACTGTAAATCTTCACACCTCTGTATGTCAGTGTGTGAGCAACACGTTAGATTTCTGTTTCTGCATAAAACATTCCTGATCTCAATGTATGTGAGCACACTACGTACACAAAATGAAACAGCACTATTATGAGTACTGCCAATCTTTTGGAATGTGATGGAAACACTACCTCCACTAAACCAAACTAATTCAGCAAAATAATAATAATAATAATACATTGGCATTAAAACAAATGCTCAAATATTAAGCACAAGATGATGATATAAAAAAATAATAAATAAATAAATAAATAAATAAATAAATAAAGGTCGTAAATGTCATACTTTCACTGCATTCTTCACATGAAACAAAAATTTTTGAAATGGCCTCGTGCACTATACATTTTATGCAGCAATTTACTGCGCTGTAACAAAAATCTCTGTCTAGTTTTATTAAAGATGGCTTTACCAACCGGCACAAGTGAAATGGCACAATAGTCATGTGAACGAGACAGAATCTGCCTGGGTCACCACAACAGACATTTCAATATAGCCTTCTGCTTCTTATAAAAAATATTATTAAAGAACTGCAAAAAGCCATGAAACAGAACTGATGTGGGAAATGTCTGAGTGAACTATTGTTGTGGCTCCTGCGGTGTAAACTTTCTTTTTTCCAAGGTTTCAATAGTATTTCAGCTCTGTAATTAACATTTTACTGTAGAATGTTTTGAGAGCTCAGTGGTTAACAGCCTAGATAGTTGGAACGTGTTTTATACATTGCATGACCATGTGGTTATATTTATTTAACTTAAGAGTTGATTTGATCCACCTATACCCTGCTGGAATAAGCCACATCTGATTTTTAAATAGCATTTTACAGTACCAGACTATGGCTGGTTGATGCAATCAATGATGATTCCCCAGTTATAAAGCTCTAAAAAATCTGGATTAACCTGGTGGAGAATAGGATGATCCAATTAACATCAATGGAAAAACCTTTTAAGTGCTGGCTCTATTCTAAACCGTTTTACCTGTGGTAGTGGGTTGTAAAACAAATGATAATATTGGTGTTAAAAGGTGTAATTCAGCACTTTACTGAGTTACATTTCTCTGTATTTCTCAGTTTTATGGCACATACAGACCACATTTCTGAACAAACTTTTATATTGTAACAAAATTAATAAGAGTAAATAGATAGCATTGATGGCCAGGTCCAATTTATGTCATTGTAGAAAATACACTTCAATTTGAGTTGCTAAGTTGAAAAATCTAATTCAGAATGATTTCAGACATTATTAATGTCATTTGTATTTATTTTTCAGAGAGCAGATATTTAAGAAGTCCACAGAGCTGGTTTGTAGAGCCTACACTGAAATCTACACTGCTGTGATGAACCCAATCAACCAGTACAAGGACCGGGAGCCATTCTTCACAGGTCTCCTCAGCAAGTGCACTCTCTGCTTTCTTAGCCCACACCGCCTGGACTGGGGATGTACTTTTAGATGAAAATGTTTGTAAATGATGTGCTTTACATACTTGTTCCAGTGTATCTGTCAAAAACATCTGTATCCTCCTTTTGTGAAAAAACAAGAGTCAATTATTAAATTACGTTTTGGTTATGGGCTTGTTTTCAAAGTTGTTTGGGGCAAATCATTTTTAACTCAATGGTATCTCTCTTTACTTTATATTTGCATACAGTTTGGTATTACTAATGTCACAATAAATTACATTAGTGAAGTAAATTCCACAAAAATAAATAAATATAGAAGATTTTCTGAAACGCATTGGCTACTTTTCTCCAGTTTTCTAAGCATATTATTATATATATATATATATATATATATATATATATATATATATATATATATATATATATTTTTTCTTTTCTTTTATGTGATAATTAAATTACATTTGCAGTCAGTTGGTCATAGACAGTTGGTAAAAGGCCCAGTTAGGGTCTTTGTGTGTGTGTTGCTCAGACAATGAAGCTTTCATTTTGGCTGGATCAACAGTCACGCTAGTATCTAATATCAGAAAAAATGCCTGCCAGCCTTGAATCACCAGCTATATTTAAGGGGCAATAAAAAAATAAAAAAAAGATATTCAGCACTGTTCAGTGCTATTTATAGAACCCTCACATAGACCTAAATGTCCTCTGCCAGTGATAATTTGGGTTGCTGTTCAATTTAATACACTACTCTGTATTTTTTAATATACTATTTTCAAACCAACCTCCTTTCATCTTGTTCTTAGCTAAACAATCTTGCCTTAAAGTTGAGAGATTATATTTCAAATTACTAAATGGAGTTGACTTGAATGCTAGAACATCTGTGGTTGTCTCATTCATGTAAAAATGTTTGGGTTTTTACATTTCAGAAAATTTTATATTTATTTTTGCAAGAAATGCATGGTCTGTTAGACCTCCCATATTGCTCACATTTTGTTAAAAACAAAACAAAATCTGTAACACTTTCAAATAATGTCTGCAAGTTCATAATGAATACTGGCTGAATACCACAGTAATAACACCTGAAAATCTTATGCACTTCCTCGGAGTTCTGGAGTAATTGGTTTTGAATTCAACCCTGTTAATTCATGTGGATTCAATTACCCGTATTCACTCCCATGTTCCTTTGTAACAATGTTGATCACATGTATAAGGCATGCATTCATACCCTCTTATTACTAGCCCACCAGGGGATTGTGAGCATTCATCCATGCATGAATGCATGCCTTCTGCAGTACAGCCTCTTTTATTGATTTATTATAATCTGTGTGTTATGTTGTCTGTTTGGAAATTATACATAATTTGGGTTTATGCATAGTATACTTGTGTTGCACATGCTGTTAATAAAAGGAGTAACTTGCAAATAAGCATTGTCAAATAATACCGTAATTGTTGTTTTTTTTTTTTTGTTTTAATTACTTCAATTTAGGTACAGTAATCCATCGCATATCTGACTGCAGTGGGACAGAGTAAGGGCGGATATGTAAAAAGTCGGTTAAATTAATCCTGTTTTAAATACCATTATACACACCTATAACAATAAGAGGGGCAGCAGTGTGGAGTAGTGGTTAGGGTTCTGGACTCTTGACCGGAGGGTCGTGGGTTCAATCCACGGTGGGGAACATTGCTGCTGTACCCTTGAGCAAGGTGCTTTACCTAGATTGCTCCAGTAAAAACCCAACTGTATAAATGGGTAATTGTATGTAAAAATAATGTGATATCTTGTAACAATTGTAAAGTCGCCCTGGATAAGGGTGTTGGCTAAGAAATAAATAATAATAATAATTACTATATTCACACAATTAGTTTTGAGATTCAGATTTTATTAGGGAGCTCCCCTAAGTCCTTTGTTTAGAAAGATACAGGGCATTAATGCTTGTGACAGAGTAGCCGTCTGCCATGTGTGTGTGCGCGTTCGCTGCTGAGTAACAGACAGGAGATCGATAATGACAGGTTGATAGATAATGATATGCCATTATTTATTTACATAACACACTGAACAGCTCATGTGACACTACCAGCAATGGCAGCGCACGGAGCACATACAACACAGTGTACGAAAACTTTGGTGGGATCTACAATCTCTGAACTAATCTTCTCTGTTCAATAATAAACTAACATTGCTGAAGAAGTTGATCATGGTGGATAAATGGTTAGGGCGGATATGTGACGGGTGGATATGCAATGGATTACTGTATTATGTCAGCATTATTTTTAGCTAGTGGCACGTTGATATAAAGTATAATAGTGTAATTGTTTCATCGTTTAGTAACTTAGTGTATTTGATTGCTAAAATATACAGAAATGCCCATTCCTAATATGGACAACTGGGAGCACAGCAAAGTCATGTGTTTCTTGTAAACACTACAGGGGATTCTGAAATACCATGAGGGGCTTTTTCTTGAGTTTAGGAGCTGCTTTTCCATTCTAGTTGCCTACCATAGACACATTTTACATATGCTAGATTGGCTGAAGGGTTTATATTAGTAAACACCAGCACTACATAGGGCCCCATCTATTTTCAGTAATACAAAAAGTAGTTAATCACTGGTAAGCTCTTACTTCTACAAAGACTTTGGCTGATCTAGCCTGTTACATATGTCTACGGTTTGCAAATAGAACTGAAGAGCAGCTCCTGAAGTTGTGAACAATGACATTAGCAGACATTCAGTATCTGGGTAACTGCAAGAAGAACCCCCAGAATGACTGTAAACAGTATAAATAGGTAAGGGTACAGTTAACAAATGAAGAAAATATAATTTGACGCTACTTACTCTTTAAGAGAAATCGGGAGTCCAAGGGCCAGTACCAAATTTGGACCTATCCATAGTAATTCAAAACATCCAGAGAAGTTAATGTAGAAGTGAGAGAAAAACATGGGCTCAATGTGTCATACTGTACACTAAGAAAGTGGCTGTGAAACATTAAACTAGAGAAGAGAAACGCTCTGGAATCCAGCGATATCAAATCAAACAAACAGAGGTTTGCCAGATGACATACGAATTGGAAACGACAATGGAATAATGTATCAGAGTTACAAAACTGAAATGCCAGTTTCTCTGAGTAATTCTCGGTATGTTTTTTCAAGCACTATATTTGGAGATCCTCTCATGTTAATATCAATAACTTTATAGTAAAAGCTTATTTTAGTGTTATTACATAGGCCAAATCCAAGCGGCGCATATTGAATACTTAATAGAATATTGCCCTAGTCGATGGGGATAACCAATCGGTTCAGGATTTCAGTTCCTGCCTGATAATGATCTCAGACACACAAGAAGACGCAAATCGACAGTGATCACCTGACCTCCCCAGTGTCCAGCCAGCTGCTAATGTTATTAAAATAACCTATGGTAGTACTTGAAGTCTCAGGCGTCCCAGGCAAAGCGGACAAACCCAGAGCAGCTGCAGTAGAAAAGGGCAGATGTTTTGATGCCTATAGTTCCAGCCTGATGTGGAGCAATCTAAAAGCAGATTCACTAAATACTGAAGAAGTGTTGTGATTAATCCACTAGAGTCTACATCTTTGTAAAATTAAGGACTTGTATTTAGGAGAGAGACCTTTTAACAAGTGTATTTTTCATTGTCAATTGTAACACGAGTTCACATTAATTTCTGGTCTTGCTTACTAAAGTGCATTTGTTAACGTTGTAAATACTTGTTTTCAGTTACCTCTCAGTGCAAATAAATGCTATTTATAACACTTAAGAATTACAAATATGCCTCACAGCTGGATAGACACATGGTCCTAGAAATTAAACTGTCAGCATCATTACATGGAACAACTGAAAACATATTTTTGGCTCATTTTTAAGACCTTGTCTGACCTGGCTCTGCTGAACCTGTCTTAATCTCCACAGGTGTCATATCATTAACACATTGTCTGCCAGTAATGAATGAGAAACAAACACTGCTTCATTTTTAAATTGATCTGTTTGTCATTTCTCTGGTACATGGTAACTCTAGTTGTGTGTGATGTTAGCACATTCTGTCCTTATTTCCTAAAATGCAAAGACAAACTCTTCTATGTTTGCAGCTACTAAAGTCAGCTTCGTGTTCAAGGTTATAACCTCCTTCACAGGATACCGGTCAGAACTGGCGTGCCAGAAATGTGCTTTTGAACACCAATTATTTCTCTTCGCCAATACAGTTTTATATTTCAAAACAGGTGTGCACATCCTCAGAGATGGAAATGATTCATTTTAATTTAATGCCCAACAAAAACCCCTCAGCAACTGAGCATGGGAACTTGAGGAAATGTAGCTGTACAGGCCATTGAGAGCAGGTTAGGTAGAAGTCATTACATCTTTCGTGTACAGAAGTACATCGAAGTAGCTTTAATGTTGTTGTTTGTCAGAGCAATTAGAGAACCCTCAGTTCAAACCCTAGAGCCCTTCTATATTTCTATGACCTAGTGGCACACACAACCACATCAGAAAAATATTAGGTTTTTAGGTCAACTGAGTACATCTCTACAAAAACACCCTGTAGAAAATGCACTGTTTAAAATAAAATTGAGCACACATTTAAATACTTTAAACTAGTTATATGCCTGCTATTATATTGATTGAGAGGAACGGTAGTTCCTTGTGCCAATTATCAGCGAGAACTGCCAGAGACTCTCTCAGCAAGTTTACGTGTTTTCAGGGTATTGGCGCAGCAAAAGTAAATCAGCCAAAAACATCATTTCATTTTTAATTTGTAGTTCCCAACACACTTAGGTGAAATGTAGAAAAGTTTTTTTGCAGATTTTTGCAGACACCAGGCACTTTTATCCATGTATATGTATATTACAGGACATCCGAGTTTAATGACAATTAACGTTTTGTCAGCATGGAAATATGCTAGGGAACGCACTTATTGTGACGTCTATCATTTATATTAAATGATTTATTTCTGGTTTAAAATTGAACATTTGCCCGCAAAAACACATAGTTTTGTACAATATGAAAAAAAGGTCTGCCATGCATGGGATTTGAAACTATAACCTTCAGTTTGCAAGCATGTTGTATTATTATTATAATACTGTATATACTGTCAGTGCTACACAATTAGTTGAGAAAATAAGCAGTATTTTGAAAGATGCAGTCAGCCAGCTGAGAATTCTCAGGGGACATTTTGAAGATTTTTCGAGTCATCATCATCATCATTCTGAGATTCTGATCTTGATCTCTGCAAAAATGTGGTCTCCTGTCAGTGTAATGCTCATTGTGGTCCCTATTGGCAAGGAAGTATGATTCCTCTCGATACTGGTTATTGAGAGTAACGCTATTTGTGGTCCCTACCGACAAAAGGAACATTAATTTTCTGAGAATTAGCTATGCTGAAGGATAGCTTATGTATTTGGTAAAAGCATAACATAAATAAATAAATACATTAATAAATATTGAAATAAATGAATACATAAATCAATACATAGACATTTATTTCTTTATCTATCTTGATATTTCTTTATTTCTTTTTCACTATCAGATATAAACACTGCCATCTAATACTGTATGAAACGAAAATAAATACTCAACAGTTCTTGTTAAATTGTATATTAGTGAAGATTTTTGTACATAAAGGTTGTCATGCTTTCATATATTTTTACTTTCAAACTCTTTGTTGGACTTTGTTGTCTGGGAACGGTCATGTTGTTACTTGGCTGAATGAGTGAATGAGAAATGTGTGTTGCTGTTTTCATGAGCGGACAGCGGCAGGAAATGAGGGGTTATATAAGGGGGCATGAGCCTGGGGACTGGAGACAGTCCAGCGCTGAACTTGAATGAGAAACTGTGGGTTCAACTGAGCGAGCGTGTGAGCTGTAACCGGAGAGAATATGCAGTGAAAGTGCCAAGACTAAAACATAGGGTTATTATTTTGGTGCCATGAAATCCAGACCCTGACAGGAATTCTCTGTAGTTTCAAATAAAACAAACATTTTCAGAATTTAACACAGTCTCCTGAGTACTACTTCCTAAACATGAAAACGTTACAATATACTAAATGAACGGATCAAGCTTATTATGATAGTTTGCAAAATCAGATGAAAGCTTTCAATACAATCGGGATAATACATAATCATTATTTACAAAATCTTGTTAGTCTCGTTACTTGTTAAAAACTGTAACTTTACTGCTATACTACTTGCAAACGTTGTGAAATGGAAGGACAAACTTTGTGGTGTGAAAGCTGAGGTGTCTGCATTGTAAGCTGCATTGGAAGCATGTCTTGGGTCCTATTCCCACACAGGGTTTATATAGCAAACTTAAAAAAATAATTAAATGTATTTTATTTATGTGTAACAAACACATTTTTAATGTGAAAAAATGTAGTTCATACAAATGACCCTTTCATTGAACATACATACTTTTGCACATATAACTTTAACGTGCATATATAAGGAAGGATTTGAAAGGGTTAAGATTCACATCTTAACCCTTTCAACAGACTAGGCTACTATTTACATTTACCCTATCCAAATGGCAATACATTGCCTCAATATAGGTTGTACAATTTTGCTATTCCTGTAATGTGTGTGTGTGTGTGTGTTATTATCCATTAAGTGAAAAAAGAAGTGAGATCTGAAACAAAAACACATTGGAAATGTGTAAAAACATCAAGTTATCAAAAGTGCCCAGTCATTTAAAGTGGAGCTATCAAAAACACAAGCCAGTTTCAAGAAACAATTGGGGCAACCTTGCCCAGCACAAAGCAAATAGGCACAACTGTAAAACCGATGGGGGCCAAGGTTGCCCCAATTGTTTCTACTAACGTGGCTTTTGTTTTTGCAAGTTCGATCCACTTTTATTGTGCCTGAAAAACACAAGCTAAGTTAGTTAGTTACAATTGGGGCAACCTAGACCCCCACCGCTTTTACAGTCAATAAAAGATACCTACATGTTCTCTACTTTTTAAAATGTTTTTTTAGCAATCCATCATTTTTAAAGATTACATCATTTGAAATTACATTTTCTTATTTATTTATTTATTTTACTGATGTGTGCAATTATTCAGAGTGGTTCTTATCACAATTACTTAAATACTTTGAATGTATTTATTTCTTTATTTTTGATAGGTGGTTTTTATAGAAGAGTCAACGCCATCTAATCTACTTTGGATCAAGTTTATTTTAGTGTTGCTGGCAATTGTATGAAGCTTTCTAATATAAAGACGCTTTCATTGATCTACCCTACACGATATAAGTCTGTGGCAGGCAAGTAGTACACAAAAGAACAGCTCTTGAACTCAGTCAAAGCACCTTGACAAAGGCTTATCAAAAAATACAAAACACAGTATTTGTGTAGTTGCAAAAATAACCAATCAGATGATCACAAACAGGGAAGCATACCTATTCTTTAATTATTATGTTAACAAAGAATGCTGATGAATGAAAAAATGCTACTTAACGGATTGTAAGCTAGTTATAACTTATTTAAGTATAGTTTAGGGTTAAATCATTCTTTGTGGTGCTGCTTTACTATTTTTATGTTTGCTGTGAAATTCTTTAGTGGAACATTATAGGCATGGAATTAAAAGCTTGGCAGCGTTGTTTATTGGCTATAAAATTATATTGCTGCATCCATACATTTTTCCATTACTTTACGCATTATTGAGTCGTGTAACAACATTTAGTTTCAGGGCTAAAGGCAGTGGAGTAATATTGGCCAGTTGGCATCCTTGTCTTCTAAAAAAACTATTATGAAATGCGTTGGAATTGAAATATATCAGTGAAGTTGTTAAAAAGTTCTGAACAAGGTTTTTAAATTCATGTTCTAACCCCGGAGCACCATCAGTGTTTATCACTGTCTCCCCTTTTCATTCGTTGAATATCTTTGCGTATTTATGCAGATATTTAAAATACAATGCTATAGAAAAGATTGTTACTGCTTACTGGAACCTCATCACTGTGCTGTAGTTCAAACTAACTTCAAACTAACAATCACACCATGTGACCTACTGCACAGGTACAAGGATGTGACATTTTATTTATAAATATTTGCATAACCTGAATGAACTTAAAAATAGACCCAAAAGAGTCTCAGCGCAATAAAAAGAGAACCAGTCATTTTAATGAAGCTTAAAGTCTAAGAAAAAAAATAATAATAATTTGAAATCTAATAAATATAATAGTCATGACATTTAAAGCTTGGCTGCGTCACTTTAATACTGCTGCCCTAAAATTCCTATACCTTCTGCAGATCTCTTTCCATTGTAATGCTCTAGTGTTATACACAGGTAAATACCTCACTCCCAGGTGTAAACACCTGTGGGATTAAAGTTTAATTAATATAAATCATTTTCTCGCCCACATATCATTTTTGTATTTGGTTTGTTACTCTTATTTTGTAACATTCTAGAAACTTCTGTTTGAAAAGTTTGAGCTCAGCAAGGCGTTAAAGGATGGCAGTATTAGTCTTGCAAACATTCTTACTATTGCTGCCTCTGGTGGACTTACATTTTTTAACACCCTTGGTTGTTTTGACAATTCTATTACCTTTTTCTGGGTTGTTAATCAACTAAGGGGTTGCTCCAAAATATGTCTTCAGAAATCTCATTTTGTATCTGTAAAATTCTTTTGCTGCATGATTTTATGTAAAAAAAGTACTTACAACTAAGTTGTTGTGTACTGTTTTAACAATAGTGTTAGTGTAGTTGAAATTATCAAAACGATCACATGTGAGTTTTAAAAAACAATTTGCAACCAAGTCCAACAGTAGGAAGTGAGTATATTCTAAAATGTTATTAACAAATGTCTTATTAAACCTCTTTCCATCTCGAGTTATACTGACGAGGGCAGATTATTTAGTATTGATACTGTTTAGATCATTAAAAAAGACACCCTTTACAGAATATTTGCTTTCAGGGCATTTTTTTCTTAAGCACTATGGTGTGCATGAGCTTTCAATTTATTGTCAATAGAGGGTGTAGGTACGCTAATCGTACCATATTAACCAGCATATATTTTGACTAGGGTTCCCAGTTCAAATCAATCTAAAGGTAAGATTTAGGATTTATGTCGGTTGGTAATTCTTTGATTGTTTTAGGTGTCACAGGTTGAAACATATTCAGACGAGATTCATTGAAAAGTTAATCTCAGAAAACAAGTTTTAATTTTGAGGTCAAACTAAAGCCCTGTTCACACTTGCATGTTTATACCGGTATCATTGCAGAACAGAATTGCAACGTCAGAGAGTCTGAGGCATGAGCACTAAAGAGAGTCTGAGGCATAAGCACTAAAGAGTGAGGTATGAGCACTACAGTGAGAGTGAGACATGAGCACTAAAGAGTGAGGTATGAGCACTACAGAGTCTGAGGCATGTGCACTAAAGAGTGAGGCATGAGCACTACAGAGTCGGAGGCATGAGCACTAAAGAGTGAGGTATGAGCGCTACAGAGTCTGAAACATGCGCACTAAAAAGTGAGGCATGAGCACTACAGAGTCGGAGGCATGAGCACTAAAGAGTGAGGTATGAGCACTACAGAGTCTGAGGCATGCGCACTAGAGTGAGGCATGAGCACTACAGAGAGTCTGAGGCATAAGCACTACACTGAGAGTCTGAGACATGAGTACTACACTGAGAGTCTGAGACATGAGCTCTACACTGAGAGTCTGAGACATGAGCACTACACTGAGAGTCTGAGACATGAGCTCTACACTGAAAGTCTGAGGTATGAGCACTACAGAGAGTCTGAGGCATGAGCACTAAAGAGAGTCTGAGGCATAAGCACTAAAGAGTGAGGTATGAGCACTACAGTGAGAGTGAGACATGAGCACTAAAGAGTGAGGTATGAGCACTACAGAGTCTGAAGCATGCACACTAAAGAGTCAGAGGCATGAGCACTAAAGAGTGAGGTATGAGCACTAAAGAGTGAGGTATGAGCACTACAGAGTCTGAGGCATGCGTACTAGAGTGAGGCATGAGCACTACAGAGAGTCTGAGGCATAAGCACTACACTGAGAGTCTGAGACATGAGCACTACACTGAGAGTCTGAGACATGAGCACTACACTGAGAGTCTGAGACATGAGCTCTACACTCAAAGTCTGAGGTATGAGCACTACAGAGAGTCTGAGGCATGAGCACTAAAGAGAGTCTGAGGCATAAGCACTAAAGAGTGAGGTATGAGCACTACAGTGAGTCTGAGGCATGTGCACTAAAGAGTGAGGCATGAGCACTACAGAGTCGGAGGCATGAGCACTAAAGAGTGAGGTATGAGCGCTACAGAGTCTGAAGCATGCACTAAAGAGTCGGAGGCATGAGCACTAAAGAGTGAGGTATGAGCACTACAGAGTCTAAGGCATGCGCACTAGAGTGAGGCATCAGCACCACAGAGAGTCTGAGGCATAAGCACTACACTGAGAGTCTGAGACATGAGCACTACACTGAGAGTCTGAGACATGAGCTCTACACTGAGAGTGAGGCATGAGCACCAAAGAGTGAGGCATGAGTACTACAGAGAGTCTGAGGCATGAACACCACATTGAGAGTGAAGCATAAGCACTACACTGAGATTCTGAGACATGAGCACTAAAGAGTGAGGCATGAGTACTACAGAGAGTCTGAGGCATGAACACTACACTGAGAGTGAGGCATAAGCACTACACTGAGAGTCTGAGACATGAGCTCTACACGCAATTACTATTACCAGAAATAATCTTTCACAATGTACTTTTATCTCATCCTCTCTTGTTCTGCACATTGCTTGTTGATTAGGAACAACCAAAAACACAGCATATACACAGACATCAAGGCAAAACATGCCCTATTGCTTATGTAGGCAGCCATTTATAAAAGAAAATGTGGCAATGTGGAAAATTGGAAATGTGGCCAGAACCCGAGTACAGTCACTTCCGGTATAACCGATAGACGTGCATTGGTATATTGCAACAGTATCTGTATTTTACTGTTGTTGAAAAGTAAGTCAGGACAGAAAGTGTTATCGTATGGGTATATTCTAAACCAAAACCAATTTTACTAGTATTATACTGATACAAGTGTCCATTTGACTTTGCTTCTTATAAGTTGTACCTTCAAATTGAATACTGAATGTTTTTGAAGTTACGGATGAGTGGCTTAAATCACTGGGTGGCTTCAGACATGCAGGGTGCAATTTGTAGTGCCTGTGTGTTATAATGATTGAATGTTCCATTTCTGTAGGGTTACAGATTAGGTTGCAAAGAAAATGTAGTTAAATACTTAAGTAGGACACTTAATTGTTGGGTTAGACTATAGTATTAATCCAAATAACTGCCAACATGTACCTTGGAGACAAGCAAAGGAGAAGCGCATTGTTGAGCTAAACACTTTAACATTCTGTACTGTATGTATTGTTTCAAAAGAAAGGTTTCTCCCATTTCGGGGAATCTGCGTGATTACATAATTACTCAGGATAGTCTCCAAGTCCTGGCAGTCCCTCAGCACTCAGTTCTAGGATTACCCCAGTTCAGGAATATTGCTCAAGAGCCATAGTACATAAAGTTCACACAGCAGAAATAATTATAATTACTACATCTGGACTTTGCTTTTCTGGTATTAGGTAAGCTGGATTCTCTTTTAGCTTGGCTTGCAAACCCTAAAATAGCTTAGTCAAAGTATCATCTACTGAAAATATGTTTAAACAAATGTTGTATAATCATAACATGTTCCTCTTGTAAAGATACTGGTAACAGAGGTAAAAAAAGCATTTAAAAGGCTGAAACATGAGGCAAATTTCAGGCAACTTAAGCAACCCCTCCCCTCCACATGAAGAGCCTGAGCAGAACCTCATAACCATTCTGATCTCAACTATAGGCTGAAAATTGCCTCATGCTTCAGGGCCTTTGAAGATACAAAAAGTACCCAGACAAAGTGTTTAGGAACGTATCACAATGAATTAGCAGTGTGTGTTAAGTTCATACCTTTGTGTTATTACCAATGGCTGCCCTGAAGTTACTATTGCACCATTTTACAGAACCAGTGTTAGGCAAATGTAACCAGCAGGCTACATTTTTTTACAGCTTTATAAATTACTATTGATATTTTATCTGGCAAAGGCCAACATTATGCTTGTCTGAGAGATTTAACAATACCATTATAATTACATAATGCTATAGTATTATTACTATATAAAGCACAGGTTAGACCTCATCTAAACAGTGTTGAAATCTACTGCAGTATAATACAATTACTACTGAGAGGCATTCATTATGATATTCATCTGGTGTTTAGACTTGTGCTTCTGTTGAGCTATTTAATATTGTGTTCACAGGCCACAGCTGGCTATTCTTAGGACAAAATGTGTCCTCACCAGTGCCCTCGTTAATCTGAATATTCTTGCCAAACTTTGCTCTGCCTTTCCAGTTCCAGCCAGCTTGCTGTGTGCAGTGCTCATCCCTGAGACTCTCTGCTGATGTACAGTATAATCTTCCCCAGTATTTCGCTCACATTTCTTAGTGTAACATTTCCTTTCTGTTTGTTTCTCAGTTTTTGTCTCTCTTTATACTGGATATATCCCCATCTTTGCTACTATTACTGGAATATCATTTATACTGAAAAGTAAGCTTACAATGCTATAAAAGATAAAATTGTGATGACTGGAAGTATCATTAAATTTCATAGTATGACATACATAGACATTCAGTTAGCTTCTAAATCCGATTATACTGTACTTGGCTGTCAATCCAGAAATAACTGTTTCATGCAGACTAGAATCATGCATTCTGGTTTGCAGCAATGTATTAACAGATGCAAGAGAGAAGTACTGTACGGTGTACATGACTTACAAAGTGCTAGGGAGCGAGGACCAAAATAGGAAAGTGGAGATCAACTGAAAGGGTAAGGGACCTTTTTCTGTTTCTAAAATGTCTAATCTCCAAAAACCTGGCTGCTGCTCTAAAAGCTAAGTGTTGTATTTGTATCAGTAGCAGGGCTAGTATCTTTAACATACTTTGCTATTGGCTAATGATCAGCTATTGGCTTGCTAAATTCATAAGTAAATATATATATT